>JAOVYW010074032.1:41418-52649 GCA_025775045.1 Hiodon tergisus
TTCCCATTAGTGAACCCAGAACTTCTGAATCATCTATGGCAAATCTCACGACAGCGAGACTTCAATTTACAGCATTTCAGCATTTTTCCCTCCATCATCGTTGAGTACTTGTATTCTAAACTCGCTTTCTTTTTTGTAATTGAAAAAGCCTTATCTTGCTTAAATTGCTAATCTTTATTGTATATTCCATATTGTGTCTTATGCCTGCTTGGTTACGCATTTACTGCTTATCCTCACAGACTTGTGTGTTCATGAAAGCCCGCAGCTCGCATAGCCCTTGTGCAGTAAACGTTTTCACTTTACCTTTTTTCATTTTGGCTTGCTGGTCAGCGTTTTACTTTCTATTAAGAAAACTTCTCTAGCTATTTTTGCGATTATGTGGAGTTTATACTCTGTGTGTTCTCCACAGAAAAGTGAGTTACCGGGATTCGGTTTAGTCTTTGGCTGGATATATTTTTTAGTGAGTGTGCGCAGGGCTCTGCTGCAGTTTGTGAGTAGTCCTTATGAGTAGTCTCCCACGTTTTGCACTAAACTTGTGTGTCAGAGTCATCTCGCTCCTGAAGTCCACAAAGTATGCTTGACATCGCGTCTGACTCTTGATGTCGTCTTTGACGGCAACTTATTTTTTCTTCAAAGTTTTTGAAGCGCGAATCCGTGTCCCCCAGCATTCTTAGGCTGTCTGCAGGGCAGTGCGCCGTTGGACCTGACTCTCCCATGATGAGCAGCAAACACTGTCCGAGTCACAGAGACATTACAGGGAACACCAAAGGGAACGCAGCAGGCGAGGCCTGGTATGGACGTGGCTTGCACCCTTGTTGTCCGACCACCATGGAAAGTGTCTGACCTCGGCAGAATGTGGATTCACCCCAGACCTGCTGGAATATCTTCTGCTGTTGAATAAACACCAGGGGAAGCTGACGAGACTCATTGGTTATGCTATCGGCAGGAATATGGTTACTCTGATGGCAGCCAGTACCCAGATTGCTGTCAGATTGCAATAGGTCGCAAGCCAAGCTGTCGGTCGCCAATAAATTGGCCCTCCTTGACATGCCCATCACGCCAGGCCGTGCTTTCGGGCCCATGGTTTATGACCGTAGGAACAAGGAAGCGAAGGAGTCTTCCAAGGCATTTGCTGACTTTTCCAGAAGCAATGGCTGTCTGAATTTTTTTTTTTAATTTTTTTTTTTACACCTCAGTGGTGCACCCAAGCGCAACCTCAGGCACGCCTCTCAATATCCGTTTTTTTTCCGGGCGAGGTAAGCTGCCCCAGTCTCGCAAGGCCGGGCTCTCTCAGTGACACACTGCAGATCGCAGCCCAGTACAGTTACAGGTGAGGGTGTTCCAGCAGTGGTACATTGGCCGTGATGAAGGTCCTGTTACCCTGAAGAGAGTGCTCGGCTTGCCACGTGACGGTGGACTTCGTTTTTCCCGGGGCTCATTTTCTGGAAAGCTAATTTTTGAAGGGCACTCACAGTGGAGATTAAGTGTGGTGTTGTGTTATGCCCAGTGAGTGCAAAAAGCGGTTGGGCATCTGATTCAGTTTTGTGATATAGGAATGCTGTAACAAGTTAGATGCACCATAGCGAGAATTGGCATAGAAGCTTCAAAGGTTCTCGGTTCTGATGGTTAATATTTCTATTTAAGGGAACCAGGAATATGATTATAATCTTACAGTCTCCTTCCTCACTAAACTGCTTGGTCAAACCCTAGTTAACGACTCCTATTCACGGTCTCAGAGCCTATTACTGAATTACGGTTGGTTGCTTTGTCCAAGGTATATGCCTTTACCCGACTTAATATTCACAAATGGTTGACTTTAAATATGGGGACATGTCGATCAGATAACATCCTGGGAATAAGTAGCCTTTTAGACTAGTGCCGGTACACTGACTCTAAAACAGTTAATGAATGAGTGGTGTTCCGTTATGGCACTCAAATTAGTGCATTCTCTTGAATGGAAGATCTGCAGTTCAAGTTCTGCTCATTGCCTGGCCTATTGGCAGTTCTTTAGCAGTTGCATTAGCTTGTGGTCTTCTTCTCTTCCAGTGTTGCTGCAAGAGCCATGCTATTTGAAAACCCGGTTGCCTCACAATCCACCCCTGTTGGAAGGTAGTTTATTAAATTTTGGTTAAAAAAAAAAGTAATAGTATATGAGGTAATGGTCTTAGTTTCATTAGACATTAGCAGACCTCTTTCATTAATTTCTTAATGTTTGACTGACTGTGCCTGTTTAACCAATTGTGGTCTTCTCTTGTGGCAAATCAGAAACGCAAAAGCAATGTACTCCTGCAAAGCAGAGCACAGCCATGAGCTAAGCTTCCCACAAGGGGTGATCTTCACTAATGGTGAGTTACCACAAACTAGAATCTACATGCACTTTTATGGCAATAAAGCAAGCAACCTCATGTTTCAGTAATCACCCATTTAAATAATTAGAAAACATCATTGGAATACTATTCCAAGTTGTTCATGTTTTTAAACCAGCATTTTATGACCACATCATGATTGATTCTTCTAGAAGTAGGGACCCCTTATGACCCTACTCTAAGAACAAGAATTTTTGTTCCTTCAGTTTTTATCAGAGAAGTTTGTCAGACCTGTCATTGTCTTTGATAGATTCATTTCCAGATTAAATCTGATTTATGCATAAATACATTTGATTAAGATTTATGATGACGATCCATTGTCTGTTGAAAGGATTGACAATAACATCCAAATTTTTATAGGATTTGTAATTGTTATTATGTTAAATAATTATGTTCTATCTGTCTACTATTTAAACCAAGGAGATCTCAAAATCTGCAACTGGTTCTCACCAACAAGGCCATGGGATGTCAAGACTTGGAGAATGCTAGATTGCACCCAACAGTTAATTAATTTCCATGGGCTGTATTTAAGGAAATACATCTATAGTAAATAGCAGAGCTTTTACTACTAAACAATATATTTTTATTATGATTCAAAGCTTATGCATCACCTTTTATGTAAATGGATAAAAACATTAGCGCAGTTGTAATATTTAGAAAATATTACGACTTGAATATTATAATTATAATATTCGAAAATATTTGAGCTTTGAATCCTTTTGGATAGAACAGCCATAACAGAATATCTCCATTTCCAGCCCTGTCTCCAATTTTTGAGCAGCAGTTAGACTGTTGGCCCCTTTAAAATGGTTTATAGGGAAGTGAAAGTTTTCCTGCATCTGTTATTAAAGCAGCTGGTTGCCCTGTGTTGTCCAGTTTAGTGTATTTGGTCTTCTATGATTAGCTAATTAAAACAGCTTGGAGTTTAACAAAAAAAAAAAAATTAAGTTAATCTGTAAGTAAGGCTTTAATATTAAGTATTAGCATAAAGTTTCTCATTTTGAGCCCATGACATCACTGTAAAAAATCTGTTCTATTATACTATAGCATAACCAGCTACACACATGAATATAAAAAAGTTATTACTCTATGTAAAAGCGACTGAAGTGCTTTGCATGTAAGCTTACTCTATACATTCTGAAAAAAATGTTTTTAATGGTTAATATTTTTTGCGTTTCTATTCTTTTCCAAACAGTATATCCTTCAGTGGAACCTGGCTGGCTCCAAGCAACATATGAAGGAAAGACAGGGCTTATCCCTGAGAATTATGTGATCTATCTCTAAGTTCTGAAGCCAGTGGCAGAAAGTACATTACATGGTATCCATGATAACAATATCCTGTCAAATGACCGTTGTAGAGACAGCCTCCTATTTTCTTGGCTGCTCCTGTGAACATTGTGCATAGTGGATATGCAGTAGTAATCTAACCTCAACAGCGAAGTATATTAGTTTGGTAATATATGCTTTCAGATCATTGTTTTAATGAAAATATTAGGTGCGAAATTTTTAAGTTTAATGTGACTTGCGTCACTGCTGAAGAATTACATGAGTACTGTAAAGATACCAATGCCATGTTTATGATCTTTAAACTAGGTGGGCCTCTAGATAAATATAAGCATATAGTAGCCAAATAGGGAAGAACTCATTACCAATTTTGTAACTTACTGCTATTAAGGTACATTGTGTATTAAGGTACATCGTTTTGTTAATTGTGAACCAACTATATTAAGCAACAAATTTGATTGGGTTCAAATTACACTATGCACCAAATTTATCTGAATCACACCCATCAGTGTAAATATGTGCTGCATTATTTCCATGAACATTTGATCAGATCACATGTCAGCAGTTCATCTCGCCGGGATGACCTGTTAAAGAAGCTCTGAATAGAAATGACAAAAAGTAGCACAGTGCCACTTTCAACCCCACCACTCCCCTACTCCAGTGCGCCATTATAGGGATTTGGCAACACGTATACATCACTTATCAGTACATCTCACTATAAGTCTGATAATATAATATGTTGTTTAAACATATTTTGTATTCCCATTAAGGTAAAAAGCAGTGTTTTTCAAACACATCTAAATTCATCCTTAATTTTTGCATTTTGTAAGACATTGCTGAAAGCTGGAGAATGAGATAATATTCATTGGGATGGTAGGAGAAATCCAGATAGTTTAGAATGTATGTGTCATTGCTGGATGTGTTCGATGAGACAAGGTGGCACTTGTATATCTAATTTCTGTAATGTTATTTTTCTAGTGCACTGGTGTACTAGTAATGTGCATATTTTATTATTTTAACAAGTAGCTAATTTTATAAAAACTGATGATAATAATAATGTAGTTAACAAATGGGTTTGATATTTAAATATTTTATTCTGTTATCACTGTATTTTAAGCACACTGTTCTATATATGAAATAAATGTTTAAAACATTTCTGGTCTTTTAAAATTTATATATATATGACAAGATAAGATATGTGTTGAGGGCAGTTTACTTAAACTCTTTATGATCAAAAATAACAATAGGCCTTTACTTCTCCTATGTGATCATAGTCCATGACCTTAAATGGAGGCTGTGCATTAAATATACTAATTATTCTTAGTCTTTGGCTTTTGAGTGACAAGAGTGTAATTTTATGTTGTATTAATGTTGGTTAGTCCTCACGTTGTCAGTGAGCCATTTGAAAATGCTTCCCTGGCAATTATATCTGAATGAAGGCAGTTTGTTTTATTATTAAGCTTTTTTTTTTCAAACTAAAGGAAAGGAAAGCGTCAAAGGTATCTGGTATCCAGGCAGCTGCCAAGATCAGCGTGTTCTTTTCCTTATAAGTACATTAGTATGTGAGGTGACCTTGCCCTCTGATGCTCAAAAGATACTCCCTCCCTTTTGGTCTTGCAAAGTCATTTATACGAAATTACTTATTGTGCAGAAATGTAACGACGGAAACATTCTTTATTATAGTCATAAACCTCAGGACTGAATTTAAAGCAAACAGTGTTTGTTCTGTTACGAAGCAATGGCTTTTGTTATCCAGGGTTAGTGATGAATAATCAGTATAGCTACAAGAAATGTAACCTGTCTACTCAAGTTTCCCCAAACTAACCATTATTTTGTATCTTTATTCTTAAGGTATTGAACCAGAGAAGTCTATAAATAATTCACCAGGAACCGCATTAGGCTACTGTAACAAGTACTGTAACAAGTGAAAACTCAATGCATTTTCACCAAAATTGGTATTTCTTTGTCATTTGACATTCACATTACTAATCAATCTCTTAAAAGTAACAGATTTTGAAAATTGGAAGAATAATTGCGGGTAGCATTTTAATAGTACGTTCTCTAAACATTCTGGTGAGCATTTTCCACAGGCTAAAGACTGATACTTTAAAATTAAATTAATAAAATCATCACAATGCAGCTAATGCTAGACGTTTTGCATGAAGTAGCTAATATTTACAAACTGAAAACCCATGTTTTAGTAATTTAGGTTACACTCATTCTTGAATCTTAAATTCATATGCAGCCAGACTGCACCGAAGTTATCAAATAACTGTTTGCTTAGTTTGTAATTATTTAGAAACACTTTACAACCTGTTTCCACCAAGCTAAATTTGAGAGCAAGGTAACTTAAATCTTAATCATTAAATATAGTGCATTGAAGTGCCACGGTTTCCATGTTTCTTTTTAGTTTCCTTTTTTTTGGGGGGGGGGAGGGGGATTTTTATCATAGACGGAACCCATGGTTTGTAGGCTTCATTTGTTGTGAAACAGGAGGGGTTTCACCATGCCTGCCAGCACCTTGGGGAGCTGGGATGCAATGACCTCTGTCATCATCTCTGGAAACTCCACCCGCATGGATTCGGCCTGGATGAAGGTACTAAGGCAGTACAGGTTCAGCTTCTTGACAATCTGGCCACAGGAGAAAGTATATGTTAGTATACATAATAACAAATATACCCAATGTTAACAGACTAAGTAAAAAAATACATTTTTGTGGTTGCTCTCTAAATATTTGATCAATTCTTGATCGTGTTACTTGGTGGATATAATTATTTTTCTGGTGTCCACGTAAGTGCGCATAAACCCAGGAACATGGTTGAACGACCGACATTTGCACAAGAATCTACCAAATCTTAAGAGATTCGGTCTCATTACGCAGCACTACATACTAGCTGGAATCATTTAGTTTTTTTTGCCATGTGTAACAACAACTTATGGGAGCTCTGTAGATGTCAGCCAGTGCTTATACTTTGTAATATTTAGCCATTACAACTATCCATACAGGGTAGCTATCATAGGCTTCATATTTAAATAAAACAGTCGGGTATCTATTACAGTCAAGTTCCCAGAAATAAAAACATAAACTCTACTATAACTTTCTTAAATTTCCCAAGTTCTCTCTATAAATTCCTTTCATCGAAAAATTAGTTAATTGAAATAAGACATTGATGTTTATTGCAGAACGCCTAGCGTTTATCATCTTTGGTAAAAAGCAAAAAACTCATTCAGAACCTAAGTCTCTCAGACAGCTCTGGGTTCATTTCACAAATCTTAGTATGGGAGGGAAAGTCCCTTCCTGGTTAGTATATCAGACACCAATCTGATTATTGGATTTTTGCTCCCCCATTAGATAATTGTAACTGAACAGTAAACAGTTTTACATTAAATCGGTATCAAATTATCCATATTACTTTTCTACTTTTCTGTTTTTCTTAGTAAGTCATGCTAAAATGAGACTGACGGGACCTACGTCGTGCATGTGGTCCATCAGTTTGGTGAGGTGATAGAAACGCTGAGAGCTGGCCACCACACCTTTCTCCTTCAGATGAATGGCTTTGGTGAGCTCACCGATGTAGCTCTGCCTCATCTCCTCAAACTGCGCCTGACTTTGTAGGCCCTCCAGAGGCACTAAATGTAGACAGGCAATGACATCACATCAATCTCTCTGGCTCCTGTATCCGGTTGGCACCGGTACCCAGGAAAGTGTCTCGGGGGTTCGAACCAAAAGGTACCCCAAAGGATCTTTCACTCTCATGTGGGACGTTTTTGAACTGCGCAATAACTTCTGACCAACGCTATGTCTTTTATTACGGTTTTGGTTCTCCACGTGCCTGTTTGTGCCTTGGCATTGAGTCTGACAGCATCTGGAATTCTGCTGGAGGAATGCAAAACCACTATCCCCCATGAATGTCCATCAATTAGGCATGAGCGGAAAACTGTCTCCGTCATCTTTCCAGTACACCTCATAAATGCCTGATCGGATGCAGATCTGGTGTCTCCTGAAGGCCATGTGCTTGCACTCGAAATTAATCCACCATTTCCATTTGCCAATGATATTATTCCCTTAAAGTTCTATGAGGACATAACCTTAGTTGTTTGGGAAACGTCAGCAATTTGAGCTGTCTTAGTCACTGGTGCTCCCGCAAAATAATGATGCCTCAATCACCCCTTAGGTATTCTGTCACAGCCAGGTAAGACATTATTATAGGTTACCAGTCCAGTCCAAAATTTTTATACATACATTTCTAAACAATTACTAGATTCAGTCTGTTGTGGAAAATTGACCCTTATTTCATAATTAAATACAAATCTTAAGTCTCTACAATATTAAAGTTAATTAACTCATTGTTACAAATGTTCCTGTGGAGAACCTATGATGGTGACATATTGCCTCAGGGACGGATGCCTAGACTGATTGTCCTGGGTGAATTATTGTGGGGACCAATTTTCTCGGGCATAAAATGGCCCAGGGGATTAATTGTTGCAGGGTGAACTGATGGGGATGAATTGCCAAGCATGTGGCAAGTGTATGGATCTGTTTAAAAATCTATTTCTTTTTTGATGGGCTTGAATTTTCGAAGAACATACTGTATGTGTGGGCTGATTTTATAGAAGAAAAGTGTTTGTGTTTTTGAAGAATTTGGCACTGGTCCAATGTGGTTAAAAAAATCCTCCTCCTTAAGGACTGGCTGCACAGTGTGTTCTTAGTTTATCTCAAATCTCTGCACGGTTCTAATATTGATGATCTCGCACTCTGCAGTTTGTGGTTAATGTGTCACACTGAAACTAGGCCAATGCAGAACGGTGTTGGGATCTTAAGTGTGTTCTTGGTCCAGACAGAGGATAAATAACCAACAGGGACGTACCAGTGTTCAGCAACAGCAAAGCCTTCATGCACAGAAACTCCTCCTTGGTCACCTGGAGTTTGGAAAACGCCTGGGGAATGAACTGCATCGACAAGCACAAGTCGTAGATTGGAGACTTCTTCATTCCCTCCCTTCAGATATTCACCATAAAAAAGTTGAGTTAGATGTATATAGGGATGTTGTTGATGATAAATCTTTAAATTTTAACCTGAAACAGATGAAATACTGTGTCAGATTTAATACTGCCCATTGCTTACTCATTGAGAATGAGATCTGGTGCAAAGTACAGGTATTCACTTGTGACGTTTTGAAATGACCTCCAACCCAGAGAGAACACCATCAAGCTCATCCAGGAGTACTGAATAAGGGTCATTTGGTCATTGATGTGTAAACTGCGAAATCCTTTTAAAAACAGAAATATGCAACAAATAAACAATGGCACAATATATATCAGCATCATTAAGTAGAATGTTAAACCTATATGGAGGAGAAAAAAAACACTCCAGTACTTCAGTGATTTTAATTAAAACCAGGGGATAACAGCATTTATATAGCATTATAATTGTTTTACACAAAACACTAACTCACTGCCCATTACCAGTGTTCATTTTAAATCCAGCAATGCAAAGGTAGTTGGAGAACGCCATGTCCATGAATTGGATGCAGCCTTAACTGAGCAGAGCGCATTACCTGGCAGAGATTTTGACCACTTGACGATCCACACCAACTGTCTCTCACAGAGGCGATTGAGGCTGTTAAGGAGCAAGTTCGGCATGTCAGGCTGGGAGTTGTCATACCCAGAGTACACCACATCTGGCTCAATATTCTCAAGGATGCTAATGATCTGTGGGGAAAATTGCAGCTCTTGAATCCCGGGCATGCATGGTAGGGGTACCAGGGCCTGGCTGGCCCAGGGCAGGCATTGCGGGGAGCCGACCAACAGGGGTTTTGTCACGCCCATGGTGTTTTGAGCACCGAACTTCTTCAGTTTCCGGCCTGGAGCAAGAGAAACAGGATTGTCGTGGCAACTCCGACCTTTTAATATGTTAACACAATTAAAATTCTACCTCCTTTGTTATTTCAATTTTAAAAATACAATTCAGTTCTTTTAGAATAACTTATGTTCAGCTGAGTTTAGTTCGTATTCACGAAAAAGAGTTGTTATCAACATTCACCTGTTTAGTCATTTTAGTGATTGTCTAACAGTCTAAGCAGTGCTGGATTAGAGAGTTAGACTGAAAAGCATATAAATCACCGTAAACCCCGTTCCTCTGTCTCTGACCACCCTTCGGACTCGGTACACCGAGCGTGCTACACAGTCAGGGCGGCATTCCACATGATTTCCAGTATTATACCTCACCAGATGTATTAACTAATGCAATGGGTCATTTATTATATGATATGACCAATTATCCATTTGTAGCTTGGATTTGGAACTACTGAATATTACCTGTAACTAATTTTTAGCGCTATCTGAAGACTACTCATAAGGTTTATGGAATCTGGCGATTCCATATGATAGGACTCAGTCTGAGCTCTAACGATTTACCCTTCCTAGAAGCCCAGGTAATCTATGTTCAGTCACTCTTTTTGATGTTCCAAACATCATCTGTATTTTACCAACCAGATCTTCTCCATTCCAGTTTTCATAACTTCTTCCTTTCATCCTGATCAAGCCAGTCCTGTATTTTTTTTACCATCTTACCCCGTGGCACCACTCTCTCTATCTCCTTCATACCCCTGATTCTACGTCCCCCAGCTTCATCATTTACAGATGGAACAATGATGTAACTACCCACCGTAACTACAGCTAGTGTTACTGATGTTATAAGGACTCTTTAAATAAATTCCCTGATACACATAGATGGTGCAGATCCAGCATGAATGTGCACAATCTTTCAGATGCTCAAGTCAGAGCTTATCTGTGCGTACTTGGATCCTCTGACTCAAACTTTTGAGGATGAAGGCAACAGGTCTTCAGTCAACCTGGTTGCATTCGTGTCATGACAAAAACCAAAAGATGATGCAGCAGCAGATGCTGTTCTTTATTGTCTGTATTGTAAACTACTGCCATACTGTTTCATAATGACTTATGTCAATTTTGTCAGCTCAAGTTAAACAATGAATTATGGCACATCACTAAATGAGTAATCTACAGAATTTACAAGTTAATGGTTATAAAGGAACCATCGAGACAGCTTTTTGTATTTGCTGTTTTCATCACAACTGCTTCACTGAGTGAGCTCTTCTGTCCGTGAGGCAGTAAGACCGGACAAAAGTCGATACGCACGCCAGGTATGCATGAAACACTGCCTGCGCCAGAGGTTTAGCACCAGTTGGCAGAGATGCACATCCCTCTCAAGGGTACTGCCGGCCTGCTGGCGCCTTGAAAGCACTAAAGCAGGATACACTTGTTAGCCACAAGCTGTGAGAAACCCTGTCGATTGACCCACCCCAACCTGAGTGGTGCTCTGCCAATTGTGTTTTATGTGCCTTCCCACTTCTAGTTGTTCATGGTACCAAACCCTAAAATATAGTTTTCCAAATTTCCCCAACAAAAACCTGCCGCTTACCTGCATAGCTTGAACGGCAGAAATGTGTTGTTGGAGGCTAGCATAATTGAAAATGTGAGCACACACCATAAAACTCTAGTAAAACTATTCAGGTTTTTAAACATTTTAAATTAGCATCTGATGCAGTGTTTTGATCCAAA
>JAOVYW010074034.1:0-18947 GCA_025775045.1 Hiodon tergisus
ATTCCCTTTTCGCCCCCCCCCCCCCCCCCCCCAAGGCACTTATTCGAGCATAGGCTGATCCCTATGAGCTCCATTTCAACGCAATTTGCTGGTTGTGACTGGGAGAGCACAGCGGCAGCGCACAATTGGGTTAAATCTCTTGTGCCGGCTGTCTAGCTCACGGAGTGTAGAATTATTGGCGTCTCGAAGACAACTGGATTGGAGGAGGCTTAATGTGCATCTTCAACCTCCCCGTGCGAAGAGGCAGGAATAGGTACATTGGCTCAATTGGAAATTTCAAATTGGGGAGAAATCACGAAAAAAATAATTGGATACTCCAAGTTCAGTTGCCCAGCAACGACCTCATACTTCTGCCTCAAGCACGCAATTTTAATGAGAATGTGAGTTGGCATTGCTTTTTTGTTTTTTTTTAAACCCCACCCGTTACTTCAAACAAGCAGGCAAGTTGTCGTTCATGCCTATTGGGTGCTGGAGTCACACACCAAACGAACATAGATTAAAGTTTTATTCCGTTATTGGCCAAACCTTACAGCAATGGCCCTCAAGATGAAAGGTGACATGCTCCAATATGCAATTGTGGGTTGGACACACCTGTCAAATTGTTTGTTAACGTATTAACCAGGTCATGTAAAATCTTCACACAATTCTGTTACTTATTGTTATTGTTATTGTTCTGGGGGGGGGGGGGGATTAAACAATACAAAAAAAACATTTTATAAATAAAACTACATATTATGGCCCTATTGCAAGGCGGTAAAATGAAGTTGTTTGTTTTATTTATTTTTACATTGATTTATTTGTACACATGTCGGTTGAAGACCCATGTTTTTCCCTTATGGAACCGCCCTCCCACCGCCTTCTGTTATATCCCCAAACCCACATAATTAAACAGCCCTTTCTGAAATCGCTGGGCTATCCGAGAAATTTAAGCTCATAAAAGCAACACCCAAGTTAGGCTGATTTGTAGGGACAGAAATGGTGCCAAATTTCTCAACAGAAAGAAATTTAGAAGGATGGCTCCCCACTTTACCCGATCTGGTTTCCGATTAACTGCGGGTTTCATCAACAACACATTTGAGATGCGATAGTAAATTCCTAACTGCACAAAGAATTTCGCATGTAAAAAACATGAAACTACAAGTTATTCATATTCAATAATGTACTTTAATGTGTCAATAGTTTCCGAGTAAATTTACCTGACAACCCCCATTATAACGCTACCCCCAACAGCCATTCCAAGGAGCTGCCTATCAATCACGTCAGGCTCTACAAAAAAACAGTTATTGTCTAATAACAATTATGTTCACAGCGAACTCTTTTCAGCTATTTTCGACAAAACTAATTTGCATTTGGACCGCTTGACTTTCCCACATTCAGAAAATAAACTTTAAATACATGCTATAAGAAAACACATTTAAGAGAAATTCTTACCTGCGCTTTAAAAGTTGTTAGAATGGTTTCGCGGATCCAAGTGGCGAGGTTCTAGACAGACGATTGTCAGTCTGATTCTAGAGGATATTTTTTGTTGTGAGCCATCTAAAAACTATCCAGTTTTTGCGTTTCCTGCACTTTCAATTCTGCACGGTTGTTTTCCGTAATCCCTCCTCTTGCAAAAGGCCAGGGAGAGGGGGCGGCGATAGCCACCTTCCTTTTTATTATTTTGCTAACAATCGGGAGTTCAAAATACTATATCTTCCATGAAATATAACGCTCTAACATTGTTATGTCAATTTTCTTCGGAGTGGACTTTTATTACACATAACCGTGTTCGTTGGCAGACCGCTTAAACCCTTGTCAGATTTTTTTGATTAGAACACCTCATATTACAAACCCTGTAAAACCTGACACTACATCTGTGTGTAATTTCGCTCAGTTATGTCTTCAAAATGTATTTTAATTGAGAACTATAAAACGCAATCAGTACTTGAGTAACGTATGTCATCTTATAGATGTCGATGTTATCAATATTGTTAGCAATAAATAGAATATATTACTGCTGAACATTTGGTTTGTGTAATGCATGGCTTCTAAAGGCTCTGTGTGACCCTATGCGTGCTGGATTATGTCCAAACCTACTCTTAATTAATAAAAACATTTAGATTGAGTTAATTGAAAAATGACCTCAGCGTTATATCCTACTGCGACAAACACGATATTGTATGTGTGTGTTTCTGTAAAAATACATTTAAATATTAAACTTAATCTTTTCACTAAAAAACAAACACAACTGTCAACAAATTTTCTCCAAACCTTTCGAGCAGGTAATTTAAATCAATCAAGCCTAAACGAGCTTGGTTTGGAAACACTCATTTTAACCCTTAGGGTATGAATCATTAAAACAGTTTTAACAGAATTTTCTGGTCTCTTACAACCCAGATTTCAAAATAATGATATTTTCAAGAAATGTTGTGAAGGTAGTGAAAATACAAACGTGTATATTTACAAGAAAAAGACGCTGCTGGAATTAAGTTCCATTAGGGGGCATCGCCATCAGACGTAAGTAAAAAAAATATTTTTTTGAATCCTTAACTTTCAGTTCACAGAGTGCTTTTCGTTTCTTACAGAAGAATTAAAATTTTCAGGGTCTAGTTCTGTTGTTGGTTATGATACCTTTCAATTAGTGATTTAGGTACCGTAATACACTGCATACGTGGAAGACTTGATTTTGTCTTTGGCATACGATATTCTGAATCTATAATCAAGACCTCTTCATCGAATAAACGTCTGTTAATAACTGGTGTCACACTGGCCTCAAACCGTGACAAACAGTCAAGTTACAACTGGTCTGCAAGTTAAATGTTCTAACATAAAACATCTGATTGTTTTATTTTTTTAAAAGCTGGTTTAATTAACCGTTTAAACAAAGCTGTAGTTTTGATTAAAACTAAGTTGGCACTGATTGGAGATTGAAGAATTAAGGTATTAGGGTGTTAGGGTGTTAGGGTGTGGGAGCATGCTCTTCCTACATAATAAGACCACAGAAATGACTGATTTTGACTTTGGTTTTGCGGTTCAATGGCGAACGGGAGAAGAGACGCGCTGATTGCTCCGTTTGGTGGTGTCTGGATTTTCCTTCTTTGGCTCCTGTCCAATGTTCTTCCGGTCTTCTTCCTTTCCAATTTCTCGCTTGTTTATGGTGACCATTGTTATTTCACTAACCTTCTGTCTCCCCTGACGGTTCTGGGAAATGTTTCTGCAGTCTTTTCCAATCACCCTCTGTGTTTGCATAAGACTGAATGTTTTGTTTTTTAACTAGAAAAGGATTAAGGTACCTGCTTTTTAGGAGGAGAGCTACGAAAACCTCTGAATTTATAGCCCATTGCTGTGGGTTGGCAGTGACGTGAATCTGCTGGGTCGGTGAGCCTAGCCCATTAGCCCCTCTGGAGTTTCCAGGTATGGTTTGTAACCGTTGAGGGCTCGTGTATACCAGTATACCAGTACTTTCCAGTATCTGTGAAAGTTTCGGTGAATGAACTTACCCAGCCTGGGGTTGCTCTGGGGAATAGAGTCGTTATAATCGCAGAACCATCATGGTTGACTCGGGATCTCACTCTACCATCTGCAGCTGGACGTTGCAGGGAGGGAGGGGGGGAACATAGGGGGTTTCCAGCCTGTAGGCCACTTCCTCACGTCTGAGAAGCCTGGTGAGGGTACCTGTGCAGAGGAACGAGGACCCAGACAGAAATAGCATCGCTACGACCTGCACAGGAAAGGAGCACTTAGCTGGTAAAGGAAAGTTATCAGGGTCGCTCATTGTTTTAATATTGAAACATTTAGTAAATTCTGCAATAAATCTTGGCTCAACGGAAGCCGCGTGTGCGTGTGCGTAGGACATGTAATCTGCCTAAGGGTGTGTGTCTGCAGTGCGGGAGTTGTTTTTAAATTGTCTCTGACTGTTGAGATTATTTCTGACCATTTCTCTGTAAGAGTTATATTGGACTATTAAGCAATGATCAATTGAGTCAAAGTTTTACTTATTTGGATATAATTGCGGACAGTACGTGAGACGATGTGAATAACGGAACCTTTTTATTGCTTGAAGGAGGTTTAATTCAGGTACTGAGGTGCGCAACTTCAACTGGTTTCGGGGAAAAACGTATCCCAATTGCTTCGATCAATGAGGCGATATCGGATCCAGAGGTGCCTTGAATGCTAACCGCCTCCAGCCCTTTGCCAAATGTGTGTTTTTTCCCAATCCTGGGATACGCTGTGTAGAGCCTTCACCAGAGGACGCTGTGCAATAAGCATGGGCCCCCACCACATTGGTCAGATGGGAACTCATCCCCAGATGGGAACCCCACCACATTGGTCAGATGGGAACTCATCCCCAGATGGGAACTCATCCCCAGATGGGAACCCCACCACATTGGTCAGAGGGGAACTCATCCCCAGATGGGAACCCCACCACATTGGTCAAATGGGAACTCATCGTGGCCTTCATCACGGTTTCACGCAGGGTGCCGTGAAGGTTGATGGCTGCATTTTTTTTTATCAGTAAGCACATCTCACCGTCCCTCAGTAAGCCACCCACCAGGGAGGGGGGCCTCTTTTACGCGGGTTGGGTCGGCAGTGTCTACAAATGGCAAATTACGAAAGTCATTATTAAACGCTTCACCAAAGGGTTCATTTAAAGCTTTGTTTACTTTCAGTTTTCAACAGTAAACTGGGCCAAGCGAACCAGGACAGTGTCACGCTGACACAGGGCATTTGGTTTTTTTGTTGTAAAATTTCAATTACTAAGCAGACAACAGTGACCAGTTCCGAATGCTTCTGTGCAAGATCTTTTAAGGCCATAGAGAAATGGAAACTTTTCAGTTATGCATCCCTACGTTCCAATTTGTACAAATGTTTTACTTTCACTTTATAATTTTAGATTGCTACTATCAATCTGTCTGAGAACACTCTTTGGGGTAAATATTTTAAAAGCAAATGGAATAAGTGACCAGGAACCACACAAAGACCTTGTAGCAGCTCTTTACTTATCATGATTCATGATCTTAAAATGAGCGAAACAACAAAGTCAAAGTCATTCCTATAGTTCCGAGTTAAACAGTTTGGTTACGCCGGGAAATGCCAAGATCAATTCTCTCACTTCGTGTAACATGGGACATGCTTATCTGGCAAACAGGACAATGAGTGTCTTGTCTCTCTTGGCCCCAGTCCCAGTGGTAGAATGCTATGATACTAATGCACTGGCATACCTCTGCCTGGGGCCCGTCAGGATCTCGACACTTAGCCAATATCCGGGCGGGCGATTCGGCAAGTTGGCCCGTCAGGATCTCGACACTTAGCCAATATCCGGGCGGGCGATTCGGCAAGTTGGCCCGTCAGGATCTCAACACTTAGCCAATATCCGGGCGGGCGATTCGGCAAGTTGGCCCGTCGGCTCCGGTTCGAACCCGGACGCCAGCACACTGGTGTGTCCTGCTGGTTCCATTTACGCGGACTGAGCTCACCTTTGGCCAGTGCGGGCGCATGTGTGTACTCATTACCCATTACTCATGTTGTTAATGGTCAACAGGGGCTGCCCCTTTTTCCAAAGCTAGCCCAACACCCTGGCAAAACTCATTCTCCTGCTAAAATCCATAGCAATGAACAGTCATAGCTGTAGGCGTATTCCATATCATTCCCTAAGCATATTCCCTATCATCCCCGAGGAAATTCCCCTATAATCCTTCCCCCAGGCATATTTCACAATCCCTATCGTTCCCTGGGCATATTCCCCATCAATAACTGTAGACCATCCCTTTTCTTTAGCCATGTTCTGCAGAGTAAGGCAAGGTCAAATTTAGAGACTCCCAACATATTATTTCAACGGAAGAAATTTCACACAATTTTACATACGACCATTTGGTATGTTACATCGTCATTTACCGGAAATTATTATTACAGCAAAAAAAAATTCTATAGTTATCAATTTGGTTGAACATTTCTATAATAATCCTTTCAGTAGTAGAAGCAATATGAAATTTGACCACTAGATGGAACCAGTTACAAGCGGTTCATTGCTGATTTAGAATTACTCCTAAATGTGATTGAAAAAACCGATTGACTTCAGTCTGAGAGTCCCATATCGATTTTCTGACTGTGTGAATCTCCTTGTAATTATACAGCGCAAATATACCGTCTTTAACTGTAAAAAAACTGTTAAATAATTATATTTATCAGAAATAAGAACTTTCAGATGCATATTTCCATCATATTATTTGGGTTAGTACTTTATTAGTTAGTATTATTTATTATTAGTACTTCTGATTTAAAGTGACCGATATCGAAACCAAATCCGAACGTGGAGATAGTGATCAAGCATGATAAACAAGTTCATAGTGAACGTCTGCCCCGTTAGTTTTGTTATTGAGCACAACGCCCCTGATACTCAGTTGAGCGATTTCATTTCACAGTTCTTGGACCAACGCCCAACACACCAGTGTAGGTACATCAACAGTGAATCATGCTTGGAAAATTCAAGGACTTGGGTCTCGTGACAGCAAATATTTCAAAATGGCAAAGGCTGTTTAAGCGAGGAAAATGCCTGTTGTCGGTTGGTGCCGCCTTTTTTTGCTATTTAGAGAAATACTGACATTTCCTGATGTCTTCGAAAGAAACGGGGTGGAAACAGCTGTACCAGTGCTTTTCGTGCAATAACCATCCCGTTCAACGTGCACTTGAAACCCACAACTCACGCTAATTTTTAAGGGAATCGTTCCAGTATTTGCGTTGGTGCATAATAACGGTTTTTATACATAGTTACATTGGCATTTAAGTCATTTAGCAGACGCTCTTATCCAGAGCGACTTACAAAAGTGCTGTAGTTTCAGGGTTCAAGTGCAATACAAAACTGAGCCATCTTGCTCTATTAACAATGATTGAGAGCAGGTATAAAACTAATGCTGCAAAGAGATAACATATAAAAAATATGCTTAACCAACAAAGTTGATTGGTAGTTGACTAACTTCTCCATTGAATATGCAGATGTTTAAATTGATGAAGCTGACTCGCCCTGCATAAATCAAAATATATAGCCTGATATGAGCAAAAAACTACATAAGTAAAACTATCATTGTTTGAGGAAGGCTTGATTGGAACCAGATAATTCGATAACGTAGCGTGTCTTCGTCCTATGTACATGACGAATATATATGTACATTTTAATTCTATGTCATTCCGCTGTGATCAACCATTCTGAGTTGACTAGACTAGCGTATGTATGAGTACATTTTTACGGAGGGGTTAGCGGGGGCAGAAGGAAACTATTGTATTTTTACAAGCTAATCTCCCCTGTGTTTAACGATTTCGCACGGTTCAGTTTCCTGTTTCCTGATAACGAGATCCTGTACACACACACATACGCAAAAAATAAAATTAAAAACACACACCCTTAAGGAGAGGAATCTCTTCATCTTGATTTTAGGAAAAAGACCATTGGCATGAAGAGACCCTCCTGTCTCCACCATAGTTCTAAATCCTGCAGTGTTCAGGCTCATAATGTAACGTAAACTCAGACTCGAAGGTGATGTTTGAACCCAAGCAGGTATTTATTCAACACGAACACAAACAGAGACAGCATGTAAGTAATGACGGAACTGGACCGGGTAGGAGTGGTGAAAGTTTTCACACGGAATACTGACGTTGATAGAGAAGAGTAACTTCCTTGTGGAGTGTTTTGTGACAACGAACCTTGCGTTGTGTCGCGGGGTCCCGGAGCCGCTGAAGATTTAGGTCTGTATACGACGTTGAGACCCAACACTGAATGGAAGGGGAGTGAGACCTATATAGAGGAGTTGATTAATGTAATGATAGGTGACAGGTGTGGGTGATCAGTACTCCAGAGAGTGAGAGAGTTGAGTGGAATTGGTAGGTGGGTCCGAAGGATCCGTGACACATAAGGTGCTAAGATAAAGAAAAACATGGAGAGCAACTGCATCAGGCAATCCTTGTTAAAATATTTCACATTCCAGTAGTAAGTTTTACATTCCAGCAGTAAGTTTTACATTCCAGAAATGTGACGTTGGATTATCACTCACGTTCCTGCCACACCTGACATCACCCAAATATAATTAAGTTCTGAATTGAGAGCACACACATTTTGACAAAGAACTGTGGGAATGACAATTTTATCTGTGTTCACATTCAGCATTTTAATTGCGTGACCAGGTTCTCGAGTCAGTAGTTAGGCCTTGTGCTGCCAAACCTAATGAAACATGCACTGAATAGTGTATCCTACAGGAGGGCCACAGCGTTTATTGGAAGATGTTGGATGCCGTGTATTTTTGCTATGTCACCAAAAGAAGAGGAAGGTGAAGTGGAACACCTTCTTCTTCGGAGACAGATAAACATTGTTGGAGAGCTTTGGAAATTACCCAGGCCTGCTCTGCAAGTGAGGGGTGACTGGAGTGGTCCAAGATTGGTCACTCCGACGGCCAGGTCTTAGATCCACTGCTCTGCCAGTGATGGGTGACCGGTCCAAGATTGGTCACTCCGACTGCCAGGTTAACGAACCAGACAGGGCAACTGTTGCACATTTCGGACTGCTTGGTTTTTCCTGGTCTACATAGAGATGGGGACAGACCATCGACATCTCTGAACAGCATGATTTTCCCTCGCTAGACCGCTGATATATGTGGCTGTGTGTTATCTTCACATGGAAGAAACAGACATGGCGGGTGACAAGAAAGTATGTTATATAATCCCGATCCACCTCCAAAGGGGATTATTGTAATGGCTTGCCTTCGAAGAACCCTGGGGATCTTTCCTCCCTCTTCCTTTAGATTTTGCTATATGAAATACCCCCCCACCCCCCCTCCATACACAGTGTTACAGATGCACCCCTATTAAAAAAAGGTCTCTTTTTCATTGCTCCCATTGCTTTCCCTCTGACTCAAATGTATCTGATTCATCTGAAGTCTGATTATTATTATTTCCTGACGGGAGTGTATGTAGGAGTGGATTGAACAGTCGGCTATCCTCAGGCAAACACGGCAGGAATCCTTTGGCTGAACTCAGAAGAATGTTGGGCAAGCAGGTGGAGCAACGTAGCCTGAAGCCCAGCCAGGTGATCAGCTGGGATCCGAGGAGACGAGGGGAGACGTAGGAATGCAGGGCCCAGGGCAGGCGTCGGACTGGTTTAACAGCATTGCGCCCCCGAGAAAGATCTTCTCCAGCTTACACTCCTTGCAGGAAGTGAAAGACGTCTCTCCTGGCGATGAGAGTCACAGCGCTACACTGAGCGTTGCAAGGACCATTAAGCCTGTAGAATATTTAACAGGGTTTTGGAAATAAAGAAACCCGATAATGATTACTCTGGTGGGAGGATGTTGGTGCGTGTACCCTTCTCCATACTTCCATCAATCATACACTAAAGGGGCCCACCCTTCTGCTGCGGTTGGTCTCTGAACCTTGTGTGTCTAAACCTGGTATTATGGTTGTCCCCCACTTCTTTGTACAGGAGTTAGTGCATTAAGAACGTGAACTGAAAATGCAATACACTTAAACGGGTATCAAAAGCCAGCTTATATCAGGAAGGAGTAGTTATTAACTTACTTATTAGTTATTAACTTAGAAATATAAAATATCAAACACGGCCCTTTATCTATGTGTCCATGGATGCCAGTTGCGGGAGAATTTTAAATTAAATCAGGTAAATCAGGTAAATTTTAAATTAAGTAAATCAGGAATGAGTTTTTAAGTAGGTGAAGGAAATTGTTTTATCCTAACACAGGAAAATTGAAGCGTGTGAGGGAGGGAGATTGCAGGAACGATCTGAGCGCAGGTAACACAGCAGGAGAAGCTGAATTATTAGACCAAATCCACTCGCTTGCTGTATGGTATCATGGTGTAAAAAGTCTCACTTTGGGTTATAGGTAATTGACAAATTATCACCTGCCGGAATCTGTCCACTGGGCTGCAAATTATATAGATAGATAGGTACTTTATTTATCCCCACGGGTGGCGCTGCAGCAGTAAATGACACAATAACCCAAAAACAAATAAATCAATCACACAACAAGCGGTACATACGGTAGGGTTAAACACAGGGAAATGTAGAAGTGCAAAGGTTATGTGCAAAAAACAGTCCAGAGCAGGTAGTAAGGTTCCAAATGTTATTAAAATATTTTTATGTTATTAAACCGTGTTCTGGCTCACAGCGAGGCGTTGTAATGTCTGATGGCAGGAAGGACTTCTGATATGCTTTCTGTCATTCACTTAAATCTACCTGTCAATGCTTTAAATACAGTAGACACACACACACCTTGACCCCATTTAGTCAGTGCCACAGGCTCATCTAAGCCGTGAGGGTTCGGTTAAAAATGCATTGATTTGATTTTGAAAAATTGATTGAACACCTGAAGAGTTAGCCCTTGCCTTCTCCTGAGCTCAAACTCCACCTGTAACTCTGGACAAACTCTCCGACAAACTAAAAGGAGGGATGGCAGTTTTGCCTCCAGTGTCGTAGTGTACCCATTTATAAGTGTTATAAGTGTAAATATGGTAACCGTGGAGCTGGAGATGACACTGATATTAAGTATAACTGCATGCTGCTCCACGCGCCTTGGCTGTGGCTGAGAACAAACACTAGTAGGCTTTGACAGAAGAAGCGTGTGATTAATTGTTCCACGAAAAGGGTCCGCAGTACCCCACAGTACAGGATAAAACATTCCCTCGTTATCTACATTACCTATGGCGGAAGTTGACCCATGTTGACGGCACACTGAACACTACCGGAGGGTTTATCTTAAATCTAACAAATGCAATAGGCAAAAAGACACGTCAAGCATTTAAAATGTGTCCCATTTCATTGGCTATCGCCGTAACCTTTCAAGCCCGCTCCCAGACTCCACTTTAATGCTGGTTTTTAAAATTCTGTTCTTAATTTTAAAGCATTTCAAAACATTCCAGCTTCATCACATTCTTTTCTGATACAGTGATTTATTATGCTCAAATTCATATACCACCTGTTTTAAAATCACTCCTATTAGAACAAAATGAATACATAGAGGCCCATTCCAGAAGCACAGGATCTGGAAACACTGGTATAATAGTTTTACAAGATTACCAAGGGTTTAGGGCACAAGAGTATTGTGGAAACAGTGCATCTTGAGAATTAGGGAGACTTTCAATAAATGAGATGTCTGAGATAACTCTGAGATATATTTTTAGGGTCTGGGAAAGATTTATGCAAGATTTATTGTGTAACCATTTTATATCTGGCCCTAGCTAACGGTGTTGATAAATACTTAATAAAATGTCTTGTACGTCCATGTCAGAGGACAAGTAAAACATTCAGAAAATTATATCTTTGGCTCAGGTAACTCCCTCCCCTCCTAGAGTTACTACCTTTTCCTTGGTTCCTGAAGCAGTTCAGGGCGTTCAGTCTGTAATGACTCATTAATGAGACAGAGAGACAACGCAGGGAGACCCTGCAGACCATCGGGACGAGCTGGAAAGGGCTCTGTGCCATGGCTTTCATTATCCCCAAACGAAACTGGATCCTGCTCGCTTTTCTCCGCACGGGGAACTGAGCACCTCTACAGAGACTTTGTGGAAAGTAGATGAAGTGTCAAGCAAGTCTGTTGTGTTGGGCCTATTGTTGTTCAAGGGTTATTTTATCGGCCACCAACCTTGTGCAAATTTTCCTGTGAAGGAACACCTCAGTTGCCCACAATTTTATTTTTCTTTAAGCCGCACTTTAAGACACACGATAACCAGTGTGATGTCATTTTCAGAAAATGATTGACTTTTGGCTAGCAGAACTGAAAATACGATCTCAGGGCTTTATGTCGTTTTGAAAGTTTTTTTCCCAAGATCCTTAGATCAAGGAGGGCTTTAAAAATCATTATCTTCAGCGCAACCCGGGGAGAGAAACTTTGTTCTGGTACTACAACTACCAGCAAGTAACTTTATCCTTTTTTTTTTTTTTTTGCAAGGTGCCTCTTTCCCATAACAGTCTCTCTCTAGCCAGTGCACTGAGGACCCCCAGGGAAAAAGGCAGGGGGTCACGAATGCAGGGTCAAGGTGGAGGTGTGCCCGAGCTAGACTTTCAGGTAAAAAGAGCCGGTAGGTGAATAATATTTGCGCAATGCTTTCTGAAGGCTTCCTTTGAGAAACACAAAGGAAATTGCCTGGCTGACAACGTTTAAAGATAAAAGCCCCGCCCCGCTTTAAAACATCCAGAGAGGGTGCAGGATTATCGTCGTGCTCAACATTCCGGCATTCCCGCACCTTTCATCAGCTGGGCAGCGGTGGGGCCCGGAAAGGGAGAGGGCAGGCTTAGACCCAGAGGGTCAGGGGGAAAGTCTTTCCCGGTAATCCGACTAAGTCAGCTTCAGTTCTCAGACACGACCTGTAATATACACTGTGGGTACCCATGTTACGGAAACTCTAGGGCTGTGGTTTCCAATGTCAGGGGGCAGGAATAGGAATACGTGTGGTTATGTAGGTAGCAAGAATGGAAGACGGGAATGTTCTCCGACATAAACCGCATTGTATTCATCACAGCATTACGTATCTTACCGTGTAGGTGGCATCACTGTCGTTACAAGCACGTTCGCAATGGTCAACTGGCGCGTCGGTTCATCTGAGGTCAGGACAGTCAGGTTGCACATGTTTTCATCTGACGATGAAGTGGGAGAATATTACAGGCTCTTTGTCAAGTACTTGAGTACATTTATTTTGCACGGACTGGTAGCAAATACAAAAAAGTGGAAGAAAAATAATGCTACGTTTCAGAACCGTCCGAAGGGAGAGATTTTCGTGAGAAATTATCTATCGTTTTACTGACGTATCACCTGTATTACTGACATCTCGCTAAAGGCGTTATGTGTGTCTGGGTCCTGTTTAAGGAGTATATGATGAGTGCGTGGCTTGCTGTTTTATTCTATCAAGTTAATCTTTGACCTTAAAAAGCGACAATATCGTGATACAAAAAACACAATCCAGGGTAGGTTTACCCCCACAAAAAAAACTTTTTTGGTCATTTCCAGAGCAGGCTTCTGTCAAGATAAATATTACTAGAATATGAAACATTTTCATAAAAGAGTGTATTGACAAGTTTCTAAAACGGACACACCATTCGTTAAAAATGAACAGACTTTATAACCGAAGCTGTTCCATGGCAGTTTTGTGATTATTTCTGGTAACGTAATAGCGGAGTAATAAGTTGAACATTGATATAGGTAGAATAAACACACCTTCAAATCGAAACTTCCTAAATCGCCGTTCTATCGTTTTGACTTTGCCTTATGAGGAGAAATTGTGTTCAAAAGGAAAAATAATCGCAATAAGTGTAATTGTTAAATAATGAGTAGGTGTATAGGCACTAAGAGTTTTTTCTTTATTCTAAAACTGTTTTTAAACCGTCGCTATTTAGTTGTGTTCCAACCGTTGAATTAATCAATGATTCAAACAGTTGTTAAAAATAGCTTGATGTCTCATAGCTTACAAATAATGTCATCGCTATTGTTAAAATAAAACTGGCTATATGACTCAGTCATGATTTTCTTTTATTCCACCTGTTCCAGGCCTTATTATTTCCAAAGCAACGCTGACATTCCAAGTGATGTCACGCGCTGCTCCAACCCCGCCTTCTAGCAAAGTCTAGTACACGTCATTGACGTTGAAATAGATTAGCCCTGCCCCTCTCGAGGAGAAGGGAGTCTAATCAGTTTCCATAACACTAGCGTTATTGCGGACTGGGTGGTGTAGCGAATGTGTCTGCGTCTGCGTAGATGTGAGTGAATGCTCGAGGAATCGAGGAGAGTGACTGCACGTCTTATTTGCGGAGGCTCGATCTCAAAGAGCCGTGCATGGTCCTCGCTGCAGGATAACAGGAACAGCACCCAAACATGTCAAGGCACCAGAGGACCCCCTTAAGAAACGCTGACAGTCTAATCGAGGTCAAGAGCAAAGTAAGTAACTCTTTATACGTATTTTAAGAGGTTGCCAAGGAGCAGGTTGACAGTGGTTGGAAATATGTATTACCTTGTCCAACCATAGACCAGCGATTCGACGCATAATGTAATCACCCGTTTTAGCATGGGATAAACCGCTTTACACTGTTAAACAGCGTAACAACGCATTCTAAAGTACAAATACCAATTGTCGTAATGTCGCCGCTGTCTGGAAATGTTGCTGTGGTGATTTATGTCTTTCTGCACGTCCCTTGGTATAAGTCTGGCGTCTGTCTGATTCGTACCTCCCCGGTATTTATTGGCAGAGACTTTCGATTAAATGGCTTGAAAAGCTTAGCTACTGACAGCTCGCCGAGTCCCACCTCGCTCGGAAGCGCTCTCTACCCCGCTGTTGTTATCCGCTAATCGTTGTATCGCGCGCCGTTGTAGTGCTCTGTGGAAAGGCATGTTGATGTTGAAATCCAGCGCGCGCTTAATTAGGCCTAATTTGATTAAATTGAAAATACTGGAACAGTTACTTTGCATAGCCGTTACATAGAGAATATGAATGAAAATTATTGTAAACCGTCAGGTAAACCAATTCGAAAAACGTTTTTGGAGCGCACACCTACGATTTAATAGATAGCCCATCTGAACTTACGGCCAATTTCAAGTTGCTCATTCGTCTTTCAGTCAGAGTGGAAATAACTAAAGCGTTTGCTATTTAAAAAAAAAACATTGTTTTACTTCGTTAATTAATTCTGGGGAAGGGCGCTTTCAGACCGCACTGGATCACTTAAGAACGTCTGCAGGTTTCGGTAATATAAAAGTGTATATTATGACTACGTAACATCTCTGCGAGGCAAGAAAACTGGAATTAGTAATAATTACAATAGTATTTCTATACTAATTTAGTTGTCAATGTTTATGTATATTTATGTTCCTCTACCGTAATTTACGAAATATATTCACGGATTTGTGGCTAAATGTAAACAAATGGCATTTATTTCGATAAAATATTATTTGTGTAATGTTTATTGTATTACGCACATTTTTATATTCAAACACTACCTGCACTCGCGTTATTTAAATAATAGGCTACATGCAGATTTTTTTCCCCTGGAATTTAGAAGTGTTAACAAAGCCAGCCTTCCGTGTTTTTCCACGGAACACCGGTCTCACAGTTATCATGGTCCATACTGGGAATTACATCTCTGTGGCTGTTGGCGTCTGTCTATTTAAAGAGCCGTAAGCGGAACAGCCTACAGTCAATAACGAGGAATCGGGATCAGATCCAGTGCCCCCACACTGTTTGATCCTTCCCTGAAGTCTTATCTGGATCTGGCCATAGCCACCCCCTTTCATTCCTTCTTTAGTCT
Organism: Hiodon tergisus; assembly: GCA_025775045.1. Taxonomy (NCBI): domain Eukaryota; kingdom Metazoa; phylum Chordata; class Actinopteri; order Hiodontiformes; family Hiodontidae; genus Hiodon; species Hiodon tergisus. The sequence continues at coordinate 15,266 of JAOVYW010074034.1, forward strand.
TTGGATTTCTTCGTCTCGGTTAAAATCAGTGGGGCAATGTTGCTTCCCTACATCTTGATATTTTCATTGGGAGCCAGTGTAGTGTGAAAATTAATTAACCTTCTGTAGAAAGGTCTGTTGTTGTCCGTGGCATAATAACTGGGACTAGTTGTACAGGAGTGGGACGCAGGCGGTCTGTGAGCAGCATCGCGTGTAAAACAGGCATAGCTGCCCTACACATCCGTGTTTCGCAAAAGCGGATCTCTACAACAGTGTGCGAAAGCGGCTCCTTTTAATCCAGGTGGAATCAAGGCCACGGATCTCAGAGCTGCCGCCAAACGTGACTCTGCACTGTGGTTTCCCGATGCACCGCCGTCTCTCCTGCGCTGGCTCTTCTTCTGACATCCTCTGTGGGGTAACCGTGATTTTTAAAACAAGCGAATGAATAAGTAACGCGTGGAGTGTCCAGCTCCGAATCACGGCCGAGACTGGCCCTGATCTTGGAGAGTCCTTGCTGCTCGCCGCTGCACAAATGGCCGCTCTTTGCGTGGCACAAATCCCCCTCTCTCTTATGGCACCACTCCAGGAAGGCCTGGAGGTTCCGAGTGAGGGGTCAGTCCGTGCCTAGGATCGCAAGGGCAGGGAAGACCTGTGGAACTCCTTACTCTCTTCTCACTCACTGGGAGCCTAATTCACCCTCGCGCTTCGTTTCCCACTTGCAAGTGACCACTCAGTGACTCAGTTTTGAGCTGGGAAGTGGGTGCAGTGAAGAGATGAGGTGTAGCAGGAGGTTTGGCTTGGGGTGCGGGAGAAGGACCCAGAGATTCTTTGTGTTACTAAAGGGCACCAGGTCCCCGGTCAGCACCCTCCACCCCCTCAAACTCCTCTTAGAGAGCAAGTTTAAAAAGGATGCAGTAACTTGATAATGTCATTGTTAGTTTCATTCTTTCTGCAGTTATTGAGGCTTCTGTTTTTATTATCAGTACGTTTTATTCTTGTGGAGGAAAACAAAGAACACAAACGACTCAATCTGTCCTACAGCTCTTGGTTGTTAATGAAATCCTCAAGGTTGACACTTTTTAGGCAAAGCACACCATGGACAGACAGTGTCAAAAGATACGCAGCCATGAAAACAAATGATGAGCATAAATTTCCTATAACGACCCACCTGGAACTGCCTTGGTCACATCATCATAGGTCTTGGGTTCTCTCTCTCTCTCTCTCTCTCTCTCTCTCTCTCTCTCTCTCTCTCTCTCTCTCTATTTGTGCAATTTAGGAGACATGTGTTATTGTACGTGTGACGCAACCTGAGAAGCACCACCAGAGAAAGGACTGCAGAGATAAAGAGGTGTTTTGTACGGTGTATCTCGGGACACGTGGAATGGTCTCCGGTTACAGTACTCGTTCACTCAAACATGCTGATTCGGATACAAAACCTATGCCCTTTCTGATCGTTTACAAATGCAAATACTGTAACGTTATAGATATTTCTTACATGATGCTGTGATTTCCACTCTACGTTTATGTAAGTGCTCTCTGTAAGTCCAGCTGCAGTGCATCAAAGCGACTTCCTGGACGCGCGATCCGATTGTTAATGGAGTTAATAACTCGCTGGTCTTCTGCCTCAGTTTGAAGCAGAGTACCGGCGCTTTGCCCTGAAGCGGTCCGGGGCTGGAGGTTTCCTGGAGTTCTTCCGACTGCTCCAGTCCATCCACCGTATCCCGGGGGTGGACGTGCTGCTGGGATACGTGGACGTCCATGGCGACCTGCTGCCCATCAACAACGACGACAACTTCCTCAAGGCCCTGTCCTCGGCCACCCCTCTACTGAGGATCATCATTCAGAAGAGAGGTAAGGGCCTGCCTGGCAACCAAGAGAAAGGTGGGCGGGACTTGGAGGAGATAACAAAGGGCCCAAAACACCGGTCGATTTCACTGCTGTTGCTGTTGTTGGCTCTGCTCCCACCTCATCCCGAGTTCTATTACCAAGGCCTGCGGAACCTGTGTCAGTGAGGGGGGGTAGGATTGGCCATTGAGCTTATCATCATGGACGGGAGATGTGTCTTGTGACTCACAAATGTGGTAGAACTCCTCTGCAGATGACCAAGAGAGTGAGAATACGACCGGGAGTCACAGACGGGAATCACAGATGTCATTTGAAACTCCGAATTCTCATTTTATCATTAACACTTTTACATCCTTGAATATAACAGTTTTGTTGTGGTAAATATTATTTTTGCTGCCACCGATGAATGGTCTTAATTGCCTTTTAATTGTTTATTTCTGCCCAGGCCTGTAATGTTTTTTGCCACCTTGGTTTTTTGGGGACAAGAGAGCCTTTCAGGCGGAGGAAAGCAAATTTGTTTTGAGGGTTAAATGAGGATTTTTGAGTGAGCAGCAGGTTAAGATGCCAGTGTGGGGAATCTTCGAGTGCAAGGGCTCGAGGTGAATGCTTCAATGGTCCCTGGTTGCCGGCCGCCTGGTCCGCTGAACACCGGCAGAGCGGCTCAGCCTGGTACGACCGTGGTAGTGGAAACGGCGCTGGCTGTCAATGACTGTAGTATTTTGGGGCGATTTGTTGCTGACGTTTCCATGGGATGACCGGCCATGACCGAGGAGCTCGGGCATGATCGGTGGCGGCGGTCTCACCCTGCGGCGATCCGCGACGGCGCTGTTGTTCATTTTCTTTCTCTTTCTGAGTGCGGTGCCAGTGCTGTGCCGTGCCCCAGCTCGGTCGCCCTGTTCCGGTAGACGGCCCACGGTAACCCGCTGCCAGCCCTCAGGAATGTGGAGGGTGGCGGGTCTGCGGCACGGGGCTGGGACCCTGTTATCGTGCTGACCGCCTTCTCCCACGGCTGGCTGCTGCTCTCCAAGTTTACCCGCCGGCTCGCCCGGCTTTCTCATCAGTGACCACATCACGCTCGCTGAGCCTAAACCCAAACGAATTACAGTGCTGCAGCTAAAAATGCGTTTAATCGTTTTGTGCTCCAAGCTGGAGACCAAGCAGATGACAAAATGAATGAAAACGGTTATCCTTTGGCTAGCGTTAGCTTTCTTTTTTGGGCAGTCTCCGTACGGAACGTTCTGTTATCAAACCTTGTGTTCTTCACAATATGTGAGCTATGCGCTTCAGTGTCAGTCAGTACGCTCTAAACCGTTGTTCATGCTCCATTTATTTGGTCTGGGAGAGTGTCCTTCCTCGTCCTGCCCTGTCAGGGAGGCTGTCGCTGCTCGTCTTCTCCTGTCTGGCGTGCTTTGAGGTTCACGGGACCAAGCAGCCCCAGGGGGAGATGACCGTGTTGTGTCTCTGTTAGGACAGAGATAAAAGTGGTGGAGGGGGGTGAAAATGTCAGCGTGGATGGTCGGACTGGGAGGGGCGGCAGGGGGGCTGTATGGATGAGTATGCCGTTCTCTATCGGCACCTACTCCCGCGGACTCCAGAACCCCGTTCTGCTCGTCCTAGCTGAGGAACGTGGTCCCTAGCTTTGATGAGGTCGGCAGGCAGCCAGCAGAACTAACGGTGGGGTTGAGTATAATAAAAGGGGACAAGGAGGGTGGGGGAGATTCGTGGTGATCAACGTGGGGGGGGGTTAATAGATTTGGAAAGCCGTAGTGCTGTGGGGAGGGGGTAGAGAAGGGCTTTGAAAGAAGGGGGGTATATAGACCAATGGGGGGGGGGGGGGGAGAGAGAGAGGGAAAGAGAG
>JAOVYW010074035.1:5784-18946 GCA_025775045.1 Hiodon tergisus
AGGATGAACAGGTATAGTGTCCACGATGCAAAGAGCTCACAGAGTGATTCACGTGAGGATGAACAGGTATAGTGTCCACGATACAAAGAGCTCACAGAGTGATTCATGCTGCTGGGAAGTAGAAAAATAAGAGCAATGCTGACTCATGTTAATGCATTCCCCAGGCCATATATACATGTATTAAGTATCAGACTATACCTAAACATAATTGTGCAAACAAACTTTCATCCGTATTGGCAACTTTCCAAATAAGCATCATATTTTCATGTCTGCCTCCCATACGAGCTGACGAGCCAGTATCAATAAAACTAAACTCAAAAGACTTGATCCCTGAAACTGGAGGAGAGTAAATTAACAAATAAATAGCTAATGTAACTGCACCTTTAAAAAATATTTCCATATGACCATCTTAAAAATAGACTTGTACCAACAGACATTAGCCAGGTGCCTAATAATGTATCATATGTTAGCTATGAATCACATTATATTTTGCTTGATCACAGACGGCATGAATTTAACGGATGCAATTTAAAAAAAAATGTATATACTATCAAGCTAGTTAAATAATCTTTCTGCATCTAATCTTAGAACAATAGAGGGTTTTTCCTGTCAAAATTAAAGAAATGCATAATTACATGCAAAATTTTAAAAATTTAGACAATTAAATATTTAAATACATAAAAGCGCACAAAAATATAGTTAAATTAAAGAAAAAATACTTAAGATAAAAGCAAAATTTGTTTAAACAGATAAAATATTTTTTAATCAACATGCTTTTACAGTATTTCATGTTGCAAGGCTTGGCGCACCACATTCACTTAAGGAAATGTATGATTTTACGTACATGATCGGATAGAAGGTTCTGATGCTCCCTGATACTGACTTAAGATTTCCAACCTTACATAATTTCTTTTAATTGCTAAGAAATATTTTAGTTTGTGAAAACACAAACACAGGAGAAACAATATTAGCCGAATACGTTTCTCCATTATTGAGTAAATCCTGAATGGTTTTCAATCGTTATTGAAATTAAATGCAAAAATCTTATAAATCCGACCGAATTAAGGCCATCTCCGTCGTACAAACACACACCATCAGAAAGATTTGCATTATTTAGTATGAATATTATACTTACATTGGTTTGAAAATTTACTTTACGGTATTATCGTGTATTTAAAACCTTATTTTTAAAACAAAGATATACAATTACCCTATCACACTAGGTAGGTTGTTCAGTTAATTTCTCATAACCAATAATTCATTAATCGAGTTTTGAACTCATCTGAAGGAAGTAGTCGCTATCTTGCTCCTCCATTGAGCTTTTTTGAACAGAGTAGTTTGGTTTTTAGCGCAAATGTAGGGAATGTAGTTATGCTGAGACTTGTAGCTTTATAAATTACTGTAATGCAGCTGAAACACATAAATCAACTACATTTCCTATATTCAATGTATGCAAGGTCATACGTTGCATTCCCGTTTGTCCATCTACGCAAACACAGCAGTCATGGTTAGGTTAGTGTCGACCAATAATTTTTCCTCTCCCACCGCACAAAAATTCCAGTCAAAATTTGGAGTACACGTTGACACAGAGCAATTTTCACTTACAAATCCGAGCACCATAGAGCTTTGCCTAGGTCAATCAGTAACTGATGGTGAATTTATGTATTTATGCATGGCAACAGCCATGAATGAGTTGTGTTAACAAGCTCACAGGTCTTGATATTACAGCAACTCATATGTCCTCATTGGCAAACTACATTTCTGAATCAGTTCAGAAATTATTTCTCAAAGTAGGTTGTTCTGGCAGAAGAGCATGGACATTTGTTGATATTTCAGTAACATGATCTCCAAACCCAAAAAAAAGGAATGCAGCGGCTCGCTGCTTTCCGATTGACACAGGCAATCCAATTAAGAGCTTTCATTAGGGCTACTGATTAGATACTGGGGGGGGGGGGGATATGGCCTAAATTTCATACTACAATATTTTCCACAATCTGGACGATGTCGGTATAATAGCCCTATATATCACTTTATTTTTTCTGAAAGACATTTTGAGCCCAAAAGTTTAAAACAGATATCAATGTGAAGAAAGTAAGCTATATTTACTCCCCCTCATCAACGGCAGTCCCAGTCAGTCTCTCACTTCCCTCGTATTCGCTCATTTAGTGTCTTTTACAAACTCGTTCTTACTTTTTGTTTTCTAAAGGTAGCTAGCTGAGCTACTCTAAACTACTGCTGAATTGAACGTTTTTAAAGGCAAGATGCACAGCCCAGTATCTCGGTGTGAAGTGGAATCTATTTTCTCACGCTCAGCATGTTGCTTAGTGGATGTTGTTTAGAGAGGATATATATACCCAGCGCCGTTCTCTGACCGAACTCGGTTTGAGCAATCCGAGGTTTCCAGCGGTGATCTCGGCAGTGCCGCTGCGGCCACCACGTTTGGTCTGATCTGTCCTTTAGTCCACATAATACGTTTATATTGGCCTCCCGAGTGGCTCGGCCGACCGAAGCGGTCGCTCCGCCCTCTCAAATCCAGGTCATGTGATTCGCCCATTGTGGCCGAGAGAGCACAATTGGCAGCAAGGCTGGGGTGGGTTAAATTGGCAGGGTTTCTCCCAGCTAGACGCTACCGGCTTCCCGGGTGCCCGAAGACGGTGCAGTACCATCGAGGGGGATGGGCCTCTCCTCGAGTCGGGCCGCGTAGCTTGCGGAGTGGAAAAAGAGACGGGTGGCTCGAAGGTGACTAAGACTGGAGGGGCCTAGCCGTACCCTCCGTGTGTGGCAGCGAGATTCATGGCGACAAGCCGAGATGCATTATCACATCTGGCAATTCCAAACCAGGGCCAAAAAGTTTGCATGTTTAGTTAAATTTAAAATTGAATTTATATATCATTTTGAAATGATGTTGCCAGACGCTAACCTTTAAAATAAACAAAGCTAAGGGACAGAAGTGCCTGCACTACCAAACGTGCTCAAAAACCACAATGCGTTTCCATCTTTAAATAGGCTAAACTGAATTAAAGCATTCCGTGTGCTTTACAAAGTCAGTGAGAGTAATGTTAACCACCCTCGCAAATCGTGAGGAAGACATGAGTGCTGAACAGCTGGGTTTGCAGGCAGGGAAAGTCTTACCCACTTTTGTAAATGGCGAGGATGTACAGAGCCACTCCGTTAACATTCCACTGTTGTCCCAGTTAGTTGGTTAGTTTCCGGAGTGGAGTTGACAACTACACTAAAAATAAATTCTGGTTACATTCCTGGTGTATAGGTGTCTATATGAAAAGTGGGATTTTATGAAAATTTAAATTTAAAAACAGGTACAGGACAAAAACTACAAACAAATGTTATCTATTTTTAAATATTACTTTAATAAAGGCTATTAAAATCTAAATAATAAATAATACCAAAAGAAAAACTGTATAGTATAGGAATGTATTTAACAAGCAGGGTGGCCTGCTATGGAGCAATGGTTCAGCTGGTTCTTATTAAGTGTTCATATCATAATAGATTTTTTTACATTTAAATGACATGAAGTAATATCCAATAGAAATAAATGAGGATTGTATACATTTATATTTTGCAGAGTGATCCCAGTACTAATGAAAATGCAAATGCGGAAAATTGCAACAATCAAATACTAAGGCCAAGATCCTGCCAAACACATTACAGAAAGTGAATGTTGTTCTCTTGTTACTTACTGACATGGCCAACAATAAACACTACCAAAACTATGAATATTCCAACAGAATATTTGTGACCCATTTAAATACTGGATTTTGAGATAATAAAATCATTAAAAAATGTAATCAAAAGCTAGCCACCCACATCCCATAACACAGACAGAGAGGCTACACGCATTCTTCAGGCTAACAAACTGCGTTTCATGCAGTGGCTATTTTTACTTCAATCGTCAAAATGTTTGCTTGCATGGACCGATGCTAATGCTTGGACTATACAGGCTCGTTGAAGGCCAAATACAATCACAAAATGCAACGGTAAAACAAAACCCATCCAAAATGAAAGATGCACAAGCATGCCATAATTGTGCAAGAAAAATAAACAACGTCTGATAAATTAAAGGTTACACAAGGGGCCTAACACACATGTCCAAGTGCAGTGTCCAGTTCTGTGCCGGTAGTAAGCAGATTTAGAGAAGCAGCCCTACTGCTAGTAAAACAGCTGCCTCATTAGGCATGCTTAATGTAGATGTGGCCTCCGGTATCAACGACAAGCCTTGAACTTCTCAGTTCCAACTTCGGACTCCGCACGTCAACAGCAGTTTCCGTACAGGTTTTTTTTTTTTTTTTTTACATCTATAAATAACTGAGAAACTAATGTCTTCCCCATTAAAAAGTTCAATGAGTGCATCAAGCTCCATGTGCACATGTAGCATGTCAGGCTGTAAGCCATGGCAGACAGACAGCATGGCTTATATTTATACGTTCTTCTAGTCATGTGAAAAGAAAACAACCTGTAAACTGTATTTAAAAAAAAATATATAAAAAAATGGGCGGACAATGCAACCTTTAAACTCCATAGTGAAGCTTAGTCAGAAACAAAAACATGACACAGAAACTACTATTCAATAATGTAATCATACATTAAATGTAATCATGAATATTTATTTAAAAATATATATATATAAAAAAAAGCCTATTTGGCTATCAGTTAAGGAAACTAAAAAGAAAGAGCTGTCTGGAAGGGAGACTTGGCAGCACTGGTAAAAGTCACAAGCACACATGTGTGTGAAACACCTGCGAGTTTGCCGCAATAAGGAACCAGCAATTGTGCTAGCCCATTTTGGCTTGCCACTACGAATCATCCATGGAGGGAGAGGAAGTGTTCCGATTTGACTCCTCAATTCACCTTTTGGCCACTTGTCTCTTCACACAGTGCAGGCTGCACTGCACCTGCGGGCTGCAGGAGAGGCACCTCCCCTCTCGGAGGCACGGCCAATCCGCAGGCACCCGAGAAGCCGACTGGAGGCGCTCCTGCACGGCCAGGCAGAGAAGCCCTGCCCATTACACCCGTCCAAATTATGCAAAAACTATACAATCTGGATTTGAAACTGAAACATCCACGTCACAGAACGTGGTGGACCATTTTTGACAGTAATGAAAACCTGCTCTGGATTGCTCTTAAAGCTAACAGAACTGAGTTCATTTTAATAAATGACACTGGGTTTAAAAGTTTTTTTTTTTTTTTTTAATATAACAGCATGCTAAAGAGTTGCTCTCTTAGCAGAGAAATCTGCCAATGACCATTTATTATTATGACAATGTATGCAGTGTTGGCATTATTCAGCGGATAGCCGGTGTACTGTTCAAGCATCTTCAGAGAAGTGTCAGAATAATCTTGGCTAATTAACAAACCACCTTGTTGCGCAGTTGTTGAAACTCTTTGTTGCAAAGGTTTCTCTTTTATCTACTACAACAACAGCATCACATGAAAAGCAATTAGAAAAAAAAAAATTCAATAAAAGGTAAACTGCATTAGTCGCACTGAATTCAGAAACTCCACTCCCACTCAAAGGGTTTACAACAGCCCAATCTGGCAGGATCTCGCATGATAGTCACGCAGTGTTCAAATGCGTAACATTAACCCTGGTCTCCTTGGTAACCACTGTTACCATTTGTTTACAAAGCTTTGTTTTATTTTAAATCAAACAGATGAACCCTATTGCACGTTATCACGTCAATATCTGCTTTCATGTGTCTCCATTGTGAAGTTACAGCAATGCGGAAATTAAAATTGTCACTTTTCATGATTAACTACGATCGAAACAGACCAAAAAAGGGTTGGGAGGGAATATTGGCAAGAAATTAACATTAAATACAATTTTAAATACCATTTCAAAATCATGAAAAAATCTTATTGAAAATACATAATCCAAATTATAATCCAGCATAATCACACCGGACAGAAATCTCTACCGTCCAGCGCTGTCGAACACTAGTAATTTAATTCCGCCAGGGAAGACAGACTTTCAGGCAAAGTTCACAACTACAGATGTTGCCTTTTTCGTTCACTGTTACAGATTAAGTCGTCATCTGTCCTAAATTGTCTATCTTATCCGATGTGCAATAGTTTGTTTCATTCTTCGAGAAAAAGAAAACACAAGATTAAGAACATATTGAGTCAAAAGCTATCCTAATTAGAAACTTTGGGGGCTCTCATATTGGTTTGTATGTTTTGGATCAAAACATTGAAAATGTGCATTCATTCAAACAAACAGTTTTCAGATCCACTGAGGAATTTCCTTTACATGTGACCTTAACCTTTACCTCTGAGCTCGCCATGACATTGCCGAATATTGTTTTAGACACCGCCAATTTGACTCTTTTACTCATCTGACAACTCTGATCTTGCCCTTTTCATTATAGCTTTACTTTATCTTGCAGCAACTAGTACCAGCAAGACCCTGGTCTAGTCTTATCCATTTTCAGAAGGCCAATTTCAGATGGCTATTTTTACTACTTAATACTCAGAGCTGTCAACTTGCAACAAACCATACAAAGACCACAGTCTAAAAGATATTTGAAAACTTTTTCTCAATTTATATTATTAATAAATCCTGTGTTACTCAATTTTTGCCAATTTGTATATGGTACACCACTTGCTCGCTTTTGAAAAAAATTTTGGTTAAAACATATAACATTAACTATAAACTAATCATGTTAAGTCATGTTGAGCCATTATGCTCAGTAGAGAAAAAACTAAACTGATTTATATCTAAAACCTTAGCATAAAAAAATTAATAACATTATTAATTTAAGCCCAATCTCTCCGTAAATGATAAAATATCACACCACTTTTAAAAACTTTTTTACTTGAATGTCTTGTATGTATATCCAGTTTGTTTCAATCGTTGATAGAAACTCCCATTTCAACGATATTTAATTTCACTGTAGTCTATACTGATTCAGTTAAGAAGCAAGATAAGTCTCAATCCACACAGCCTTAAGTTTATAATTGTTTTTTTGTACCAATGAGAAAATACCCATCACTAAGTGTAGTTTGTTTAAATGAACTGCATCGTAAGAAAACATTTGCACTTCATTAAATTAAATCCAACTTTCAATAAATAAGAACCGTGGCATTCCCTCCTAATAAAAGCTGAGGTGGATCAGCGGTGCTCTATAAATTTTGCACAGCCTACATTAGTTGCCCGTTTCCATATGAGGCAAATGTTTTCGCCCGCGTTTCACCCGTTAGGAACACCAAACCTGAAACTAGCAGCAGTATTGGCTCATCTTCCTGCATGTTGTGTTACTGACAGATGTACAAGTCATCTCAGTAACAACGAAAAAGTTGTTCCTGCAATCGGCGAAAAAATACCAATAAACCTACAAGTACGCATGTTCGTTGACGGCAATAAAATGAAATACTTCATTAGATAATTATGAAACTGTATTTAATTATCCCACCAGTGAGATTTATTTCACCTCCCACTCTTGCCTCTGCCTACCTGCATTTCCAAAATAATTTAGTCCCCGATTATCTAAGAAACATATGAGCTTTATTGATATCAAACAAAATCCAAGTAAAAAGAAATTAGCTACAATTCCAGTCATTTTGAGTACATCTAAATTAGCAATCTAAATTGTTTCTTTTACCTTCTCAGACTCAAAGAGAATTGATTCCAAAAAAACCAAAACGAGATACTAATGAAGCAGACACAGTTCTTGATGTTGGACTTTTTATAGCAGATAATTGGAATGGTCAGACGTGTGGGGCTTTATATTGTGGGTCCACATTTGATATTGGTTTGGGTACTTTTTACAGAGTGCTTGAAATTTAGACGTATACCCACATATAAATCCGTGGGTGTGTATGGCATTCAAAGTATTTCGCCCAAAAAAGAAAATATATCACCAAATGACATCACCAAGCTAGAGATAGTCAGCCAGAAGTACTATAAGGGTTCCAAAACAATGAAGAGAAATAAAGTACAGGGGTCAGTTTCAGGTTTATTTGTATTTATATCTAATGTGTCATTAAGATTTACCAAAGGACACGGCACAATTTTATCAAAAGGTTTCATCAGCACTTATTTAACTATAAACTCTAGTGTTATAAAGTTATTAGTAATTTCCTATTATTAAACGATTATACAGTTTTGCCTAAATAAATATATTAAACTGATTGAACTATCCAGTAAGTAGTCTACGTCAGATAGCTGCACAACATAAGTTAATTAGCGGAACTCAATTAATTGACACACACAAGACTGTGGAATTCCAGTTTTTGCTAACTAAAGCTGGGACAAAATGAAATAACACCACTGAACGCATTTAATAAAATTGTATTAAACAGCGTTTCCATTTCCTTTTAAGCATCATTTTTCTTATACTTGTCAAAGTATGTCAAAGTTCTCGTTTGGTGCCAGCCAAAGTTTATGAAGAGTTACCAACCACCTTGCAAGAAGTTAAAAAATAAAATAAAATAAAAAAATATATAAAAAAAACTTATTCCAAAAAAAAATGTTGAAAGAAACAATCAGAGAAAAATTATGCAGCACATTTAATAAGAATGTTTAAAAATAAACAACCCCATATACAGGGCACAGATAATTCAGCCATTCCTGCAGCAACCAAAAAAAAAAAGAAGGATTGTGACACAAGAGGACGTCCTGAGAGGCGAAACTTTCTGTTCAACAAACAAATTTAAGTCTTGTTAAAAAGTGTGACACAGAGGCCAGATTAAAATAACAGTCTTTGCAACATAAGTGTAAAGCAAAAATACTTTGTAAACAGGTCAAGTTAAACAAGTTAACTTTCATTTTTAAACGTTACATTTATACTTTACATCTAGCCTTATTTTGTATTAAACCTTGGAGATCCTCTACTCCTGATCATAGTCCGAGAAGCTAGAAAACCATAGTCAGTATGTGTAGTAGCAGTGTTGGTGACGGTGGCTGAAACATATTAGAACACTTGCCAATTCCAAATTGCATTTAAAAAAAAACATTGGCGATTCCATTTCTCTATAAGACCTTGCGAGATTTTTTTTAGCTTCAGTTCATAGACATATGGCAATAGTCTACTAGGTCATCTATGTCTGTGTGTCAGTTTTTGTACATGAAGTGCTCCAACATTATAGTAGCAGTAAGACGGTTAACTCTAATCTACGGAGGTTCACTGCGCCTCTGAAGCACACCTTTGCTAATCAGATTCTTGATCACAAGCAAGATCAGTTTCCCAGCTGAAACAGCCGACTACACAGAGCTGAATAAGCACGGTATCACAGGCCGATTACTACAGTTTCTCTACAGTGTCATTTCTGATGAAGAGAGCGCTGCCCAAGCACTCTTCCGTTTAGCTGCTTCTTTTGGATCCGCCCTCAGTACTCATCTTGTGCCTTCTCACCTCCAGTGCTAACGTAGGCTTCATTTTTTCCTCTAACGTTTCTGATTCAATGGCGAAAATAAGGATCCCCAAACAATAGCAATGTGGAATACCCGCTGACCATTAATTACAGTCTACCTGGCTCTTTGCACACACACCCAGACAAAGTTGTTTTATCAAACATGACATTTGCCAAAGTTTCAAAAATGCTTAAAATTACTCAAAAACAAAGATAATAATAAAAACATGCTGGAAATTATTTTCTTTTAGCAATATTAGGGACCTTTTCCAGCACTTTGTAGTTTGTCACATTTAATTACGAAAAACTATCATCCTCCTCAAGATAAGGCTTTAAATATGATCAAGTTCCATATACAGGTTCCCATAGTTCAGAATATAAGCACGGTCTACAAAAGGGATACTTGCTTACATAGTTATGTATATAGAACTTACAGGTCTAGTCCATCGGACACCAAACCATAAAGGACACAATTCCATAAAAGCATTGCTTATAAACACTGTGAAAAAAAGACACTTTCAAACACAAGAATAGCTATAAAAATTAAATAAAACAGACAGGAAATACAATTGATATAGTTTATCATGAGCAGCACAGCACCATAACTTCACACACTACAGGCCACACCATACAGGAGGTCCAACTCCACAGAAAGCACTGCTAACCTACAGGAGCCTGGGAAACCCACAGAAACCCACCCCGCCCTGGGAAGCTCTCTCTAAATTGCGCGCTACGGACTCCCAGTAACAGCTGGCAGTGACAAAATACAGATTGAAAGAATTTAATTTGCAGCACCCACCGTCTTACAACGGCATTTCACAAAATGGATTGTGAATACATTGTCACACTACAGGGGAATAAAAGCAGAACACTCAAGTAACAAAACAAGCCAATAATTCTAAGAAATTTGATCAATTCTAAGAAATTCTTGATACAGAACTAAAATTAACATCACTTGGAACGGTGACCAAAAGCTTAAAAGCCCATTTTGTAACTGAACAGGATGTGCCTGTAAAGCTTTTTAACTTAGTGGAAAAAGCATAAATAAGGTTTTGAAAACAGTTTAACAAAGCAAAAATATTTCAAATTATGACCGCAGTAGGTTAATAAATAAACGTGTTAATAAGTGCCAACCAGATCCAGATACAAACAGACAAAGAGTGAGCATAGAAGGTAAAATGCCGACTTCCACACAATTATTACTTTGATATAGATTACGTCAACGGATGGGACTTCAGTTTCATTGTTGAGTCATTTCACAACTTTTATTTGAATATATAGTGTAGAAAACTATTTTTAAATGTTTAAAATTACGGCTAAATCTTCACATAAAGAAATATTCAATCCGTGGCCTTTATCCACACCCTCGATAACTGTACTAAGAGAATAAATATAAGAAATGCATGTAAATAAACTGCTCAAATAAAGCTAAAGAATACCTGCTTATATTCTGCCATAACACAAACAAAATCTATTATCTTCTGCACCATGTTTAATGTCAGAAAGAACTGTTCTCTAGAAGTTGTGTGAAGGTTATTTGAAAAATAATCTTAACCTCCCATCTAGATTCTATTTAAGCTGATAGTGTCCATCGAGTTCAAACCCGAGTTTGTCAAAGTACAAACCAAAAAAAATCTTTAATTTTTCACCGACTTGACTGGAAAGAACAGAATCTGATCTGAAGCCACAATGAAAACAGCTGAATGAATTTGCTTAGCAAACATCCCAGTGACAAATGTCTATGTTTTACTAGCAACAATGGTCATCAGCATTAAATTTGGTGAGGCTGATGGCAGGCATATCCTTAATCTGGTATGCACCTTCAAGCGCCTGACAGAATAAAAAGAACAACAAAATACAAAACACCAGCGGGAAACCAGCTTGGTAGAAAAATGGACTGTCCCATATGGTGGTTTGACAGATTTGAATCTAAATAAAAGGCTTAAGATCGCACAAAAATCAAGTCTCAATCACAATCAAAAACTACATGCCAATAAAACATTTCCAGATTGAATGAAAGCCCTACGATAAAAGCACAAAGTACCACTTGAAGTACAACTTTGAGAACTTTTTGGAAAGCCTGATGTTCTGCACAGTGATATATTGACGTTTAACCTACTTTCACTTACATTTTATCAAGTGAAACATACAAGAAGTGCATCCAATACAGATGGTCAAAGGAGCGTAGAGACCCAGCTACAACGTCCTACTGTTGTACCATAGTGGTTGTACCACTGCCTATTTTTCTTATCTTTTTGCTACTCTTAAGGGCACCTGTTCATATATTTTGCCTTTGACCTAAATTCAGGGCAGCCAGCAATAAATATGGCTTAAATAATTTGAAAAGAACGCTAAT
This sequence comes from Hiodon tergisus, assembly GCA_025775045.1. Classification (NCBI taxonomy): domain Eukaryota; kingdom Metazoa; phylum Chordata; class Actinopteri; order Hiodontiformes; family Hiodontidae; genus Hiodon; species Hiodon tergisus. Next base: position 17,507 of record JAOVYW010074035.1, read on the forward strand.
AAAATATATAGGCCATTTGTTTTATACATAACCATCAGATGACAAATTACAAACCACAATCTATACTTAAGGTCACGTCTCTTTGAATGAGTTTCCAAAATTCCCAGACATGCTTGACAAACGCCTATATTTTAAGAAACCACAAAAAACACTGCTTACGCAGACCACAAAAAAGATTTTATGTCGTCAACAGTCAAGTTCAGTGCATGATAACTACCAGGTAATTTTAAGTGCGACCTCCACCCCCGAAGGAGGCTTGTAGCCTCAAACTTAACACCGAGCACGTACTTCTGCTTAAATACCAAGGGTCCTTGCACTGCCATTCAACAAACTTTCCCCACAGACCTTCGATAGTGACACCAAACACAAACACGTACTGTATAGTAGAGTAAAAGCTGGTATAGTTCTTATTTTAATTCCAAATGTATTTATTTAGGCGGCAATATGATCTACACTGATATAGACCACTTAAATATATGGTTCAATAGACGACCTTATTTTGTGCAACTTTATACATTTCATTTTACAATTAATTAAAACTTAAACTAATTGTCAATTACGCTGCCAACCTTTCGGATATTCAGAAACATGTTCAGAAATTTGCCCAAGTCTATCAAGTTAACTGTATTACAAAATATACCTAAAATTGCGCTTTTAACCCTTTAAGGATGCATAAACCAACATTCTATAAACAATGACCTCTTCTAACAGAAGATACTTTAAAAAGACAAGCACAACCAAGCCTTACAAGTGGCCTACAGTTTATAAACGCAAAAATACTATATGGTCACTTAATTTGAAAGCAAAATAGTTATGCTTATAAATGCTAACTTCAGTTATATTAGCGACATCCCTGGTCTTAATGACACACATCCCAAAAAATACTGTTCCCCCCCCCCCCCCCCCAACAGTGACGCACTTAAAGACGGCAATGCGAGAGTGCAGTGTCCGTCCAGTTAAATGTTGAGGCTAACTTACACCGGTTTATCAGACGGCAACATTATGATACACTAGTTGTTTATGGCCAATTATTAATGGATTATAACCACACATCACATCGTTAAAAAAATCTACAACATTTCAGAGTGAATCGCGTAGGTTTTCTCCAGTTGTAACAATGTAAATATCATGGTGTACGTAGAAGACACTGATAATTTTCAGACGTCAAAAGGCTAGCTAATCCTCTACCTCCAAGGACAGAAAATGATGCATGTGCTTCTCGTTAGTTTTGTGAATGCGCATAAACGTTAATATACATTTACATTCTGTGGAGGTGAAACGGAAATTTATGTGGTTAAAGACTTTACCCTACCATCTCTCCCCAAGCATAACAAATGACGCAACAAGCCAATTCTACTTATCCGAGAGGAAAGGTGTCTTTAACATATTATTGTATACACATTTTTTTTAGGGGGGGGGGGGGGGCATTAAAGGCCAACC
>JAOVYW010074037.1:6994-18943 GCA_025775045.1 Hiodon tergisus
ACACACACACATTCACTTCACCCCTTTGTGATGAAAGCCCCCCCACACACACCCCAATGTGATGAAAAGCCCCCCCCACCCACACACACACCCCAGTGTGATGAAAAAACACCCCAAATTAAACCACTTCATCCCAATGTGATTTTAAAAAAGCCTCCCCACTTTCGTTTCATTTCACTATGTCCCCATGAATGTTTTTATATGAATGTTAAAAGCGTCGGAAGGAAAGTAACGTTTCCTGTGGAGGCTGGATGGACAGCAGCACGAAACCTTAGAGCGAGGAGGGGGAGGGGGATGCGGGGGAGGCAGTGTTGTTGTGACTTTTGTCATTAACACCTGCTCCGCACCATCTGGTTTCAGGTTATTTTCTTGGCAGTCTGGGCTCATGGACAGATGCAGGCTGAGATATAGTCACGGACAAGCAAGGGGGAGAGTACCCAAAGTGGCATTGAAGGGGTGAGCAAGGAGGTTGAGCTGAATGACTACAGAGGGAAACCTCCCATAATCCTGTGCTATGGCTCTGGTCAATCCTCACTGTTTCTTGGCTGTGATCCAGGTCTCTGTTTATTTAGTCCCACCACATCCGCCAGGATGACAGCTGTGTTACAGTTGATAGTTCCCTTTAAATCGTCCAGAGGTGAAAGAGGTGTTACGATGGATTGGTCACGTCACATCCTCCCGAGGAGAAAGAAGTGTTATGAGTCATGCAGCACCAATGTAATGTGGGCAGCACACTGAACCCCTAACCGGGAACTGAACCTGTGTCCCTCAACCATCACACACTTCCCTTAAATATTCAAATTGGCATTGTGGTATATAGTAAGCATATAAGGCATTGCAAATGTATTCCACTGCACAATATCAACGGGTGCTTTCGTGGCACACACCTGTTTAACTCTAATTGAACTTAAGTTTAACAAAAGCGATTGCAATAGGTAATAAATTATGGTAGAGCAGTTTCAGTTTGGATGAGGGGGTTGATTTGGTATGACACAGAGCTTTATAACAGATTTCAAAGTAAACTTCAATATCATCCCATTTTTATTGCTTCAGTATTTATCCAGCACTAAGAAAGTTGCCCAGTATACGACTGAAGAGCAAATAACAATGGCGTTCTTGTGGGAAGTAAAAAAAGCATGCAAATCTGTGGGCAATAGACAATAAACCTGCAGGATCGGGGCTGTGGAGCACAGAGAACAATCACTCAGAGAGTGAAGCAGAACGACACAGAAAAACCCCCCAGAGAGGACTAAACCCTTTCATTGGGATATCTTGAAGTTCAATATTCCGTATTCTTTTTGTTTTTGTTTGTTTCCTGTCATTTTAAAATTTCGTTAACTCTTTAACCTATGGAGGAACACCAAAAATCACAATGAAGGAAGGTGCGACTTCAGAATCCAGACATGCAGTTATTCCTTACCCGAAGCATTAAGAAATGTAGGAGCAGTTAGTCACTATAATAAGTTCTGGGAAGACCAACCACCACAAGTTCAGTTAATGGATTTTAACTCATAAGGAACACTTAAACATGTTGGTAGGATGATTTTATTACCTGTCTCTAATTATTATTCTGCATTTAGAAAATTATACCACATTTCTCGGCCAAATTAAGTTTTCATGTCCCTCCCTCGTAAAAAAAGTTACAGCCAGTAACCAGATCCATTACTGTCAGCGACAGTAATGATCTGCTTTTCAATCATTGATCTGCTTTTCAATCATTGTGGCTGCTGATGTGCGTGTGAGAGAGAGAGAGAGAGAGAGAGAGAGAGAGAGAGAGAGAGAGAGAGAGAGAGCCGTCAGTGTCTGTGTGTATATGTGTGTGCGTGTGCGTGTGCGTGTGTGTGTGTGTGTGTGTGTGTGTGTTTGCGTGTGTGTGTGTTTGTGTGTGCTTGTGCGTGTGTGTGTGTGTGTGTGTGTGTGTGTGTTTGCGTGTGTGTGTGTGTGTTTGTGTTTGTGTGTGCAAATCTCCGGACATCTTTGCTAGCCGTTCTGATGGCTCTGGACCGAAGAGGACCGCAGGCTTTTGAAATTTAAACCGGTCGACCTGATCCCATGTCCTGGCACTGCGAGGCTAGCCTGGAGTCTGCAGCATGTTGATGAAGGCTGACGGTGACAGAAAACGTTGTCAGGGAAACAACCAATCACTGATCTGGGTCTACCAGCAGTGGAACATCACTGCTCAGCTTTTTCTGATCAGACTGTATAATTCATTATTCATCCCTGTGGGGAATTTCATAAAAATAACAGATGCGGGAGATAAAATATGGCAAAGTAAAGCATTACTTTCAGCATTGTTTGACCAACAACAGATTATACCCATTCTGTGAGAAATTTAAAGCACTTCAGCTGAAGGTGTTGGTGACTCTATGCTACTGAGCAGACAGGCAAGGTCAAACCATGACAATGGCGTGCTTCGGATTGGACAGAGCTGCTGATGAGTCACCTCAATCTCAGTGAGAACAGAAGTCATAGGGAAAATACTTCAGATGGATTCTCTCTGTCCCAGTGGGAAACATGATAATGGACTCAGAGCTGATAGGTGCAAGGCTTATATTCCGCAGTCACACAACAAACTACTGTTATTACTACTGTTGCCCTCTCTTTAAGGAAATACTACACAAGCATTGTTCTATTTCTAAATAAGCATTATTCTATTTGTCTCATGACATGATTACATGTTAGTACTGTAGTTTATTTTCCAGGGATTAGTATAAATAAAGTATGTCCCCATACAAGCTTCCTCTTCTCCTGTATAATGTCTATCAGACACAGATAGACATGTGGCCAAGTCGTGCCTGAGCGGCTGGGTAGGCAGCTGCAGCTAGCCAGCGAGGCACGCAGGTGAATGCCCGTATTCGAAGCCAAGCGGCCGTCTTTCTGGCAAAGGCTGCGGGGAAATCACGCCCTACCCACCTGCTGGGGCCGGGCTCAGTGATTGGGTCACCCACACCACTTCATCTTTTAGTCTCTGGGCCTCGATTTCAAGGCAGGTATCTTTCCCGTGCCAGAATGCCACAGGCAGGGCATAACATAGCTCCCTCTCCTTCAAGCCAGGTGTGTTCCCCTGCCCTTCACTGGTCCTCTTTCTGACGGGGACAGTTGTCCCTCATCTGCCCTGGCTCCTTATAGTACTGGCATTCGTTGCCCTGTTGGAATGTCACGGCGGCAGTTCCTTTGGACTGTAGAACCATTCCCCATCCACCCGAGGGTGAGGCTCCAGGCTGCATGCCACAGTTACACTAAACAATATAAGCTATTGGGAGCTGCAGTGTACAAAGTGTTAGGCCCCGGGTTAGGGTTAGGGTTAGGTAAGGGGAAAGATGCACCTTGTTCTTTGTAAAGTTGATATTGGTTTTTCGTTAATGCTTTACATCTTATAGGTCATCTGGGTTTAGTGATGTTATACAGTAAATACTTTACACCTTACAGCAGGTCATATGGGTGTAGTGATGTGAACTAAAAGCCTAATTTCGGGTGTCCAAGGTGTATACATGAGGAACTGAATGCTTCTGCAGTAAGGATGCAACATGTGGGACCTGAGGATTCGGTCCTCTGGGATTGGTAGATCCATGGGTTAACCAGAAATGTTTTGTGTTTGTACACAGAGTTCCACTGAAAATATTACCATTTTAACAAGCAGTCATTTTTGATGTAATTTGAGTAAAATAAAATAAGAATGACTGAATATAATAGGCAATTGTTACAACAGCGTAGTCTTCACAATACTGACCTGTCGTCGATGATCCATTTCATCAAGTAGAATGTTTCTAAGTTTAGCCCCCCTCCTTACAATTGAGCGATACTAGCCTGTCACAGCTTCTAAGCAGCAGATGACAGCACAGCAGAAAATAAAAATCCATGAAAAAACAATTTTTCTAGTACAGTTATAAATTTACTTCGGCGTAGATCCTCCTGGAAGAACAGAAAATACAAAATAGAACCAAGAGCATGGATCTGTTTGACACAGAGAGACAGATGGTCCGACCTCATCCTTTTTCATCGCAGCACAGATAGTCAGATCAGATACAAGATACCAGGGCCAGTAAATACAGTCACCACTGACTAAAAGATGGAAAAATGATAAATAACACTGAAACTGGTTTCACCCCAACAGGGATTACAATCACATTGACTACAATCAAAGTGTTAGTTTGTATGTGTGTGAATTTATGGGTGAGAGGGAGAATTTCCATGTGTGTGTATGTGTGCGTGAGAGAGAGACAAAGAGATCTGTCATATGTGTGTAAGAGAAAGATAGAGAGAGCTGTTGTTTGTTTGTGTGAGTGGATTTCTGTACCATTGATTATTTGTGAATGAAAATTAGTTGGTTTATTGCTGTTAGAAACAAAACTTATTTTCATGTTTCATTTGGATTTGGCTATTTCAGCCACACCCATTGCTATAAAGATTGGTGAAGGCAGAATAATAGTCTGGGGCTTTTATTCATGGTTCGGGCAAGGCCAATTAGTTCCAGTGAAAGAAAATCTTAACGCTACAGTATAAAATTATATTCTAGATGATTCTGTGCTTCCAACTTTGTGGCAACCATTTGGGGAAGGCCCTTTCCTGTTTCAGCATGACACTGCCCCCACACACAAAGCGAGGGCCACACAGAGGTCCATGGTTTTTCCAGATCGGTGTGGGGGAACATGACTGGCCTGAACAGAGCCCTGATCTCAATCTCATGGAACACCTTTAGGATGAAATGGAACGCCGCTTGTGAGCCAGGCCTAATCGCCTAACATCAGTGCCTGACTTCACTAATGCTCTTGTGGCTGAATGGAAGCAAGTCCCCGCAGCGATGTTCCAACAATTAGAGGAAAAGCCTTCCCAGAAAACGTTCTAGAAAGCTGCCTTTTCTGCAATAAAAGCCCACTCCGTATTAATGCCCATAATTTTGGAATAAGACGTTTGACGACCAGATGTCAACATACATTTTGACATTTTATGAGCCCCTAATTGTCTTCCCATAATACATACTTGAGTACCGAGATTACTGTTCTCTATTTAACTACTTTATCTGTTTTACCTGGTGTTGGTTCACTGTCAAAACTTCCATGTTGTGAGTGTAAACCCAGTTTATAATGGAATTCAAAAAAAAAAATTGTAAGAATAAATAAATAAATATTAATAATAATGTTTTGAGCCATCTTAGGTACAAAAGGTACAATGCCTGAGCCTGACCTGCAGCAACCAATTAAAGCTAAGTTAATGGATTAACATTTCCGAGTGGCTCCGGGACTGAACCCCCGCGTCATGGGGGCTACGGGTGTCCTGTTTAAGACAGAGGGAGATTATGGATGAGATATTCCCATCATCCCCATCCTCCACAAAAGGTGAAACTCATTAATCTTCTTCCAGGAGTAGCTGCATTAAGCAGCTGAATGTCTGGGTTCTGATGGACTATTTATTCAAACAGCGAGCTCCCTTTCTGCTCATTAAAATTTAAAGAAATGCAACAAAATTGGCTTGAATATCTACCCAAAAAGTGAATATTTAAAAATCTTTAAAAATCAGTGATTGGTATAGATTATGAGAAATCTGTTTATTTTCAAGAAATATTTAATCAGGAGTAACTTATCTCCAGGATTACCTCCCATAATGTATTTGTTGAAGGGAAAATATCTCCATGGCTTGAGTAAAGCTCCCTGCAGAGCAAATGACTGTGTCTTTCATGAAAGGGCAAAATCAAACAGTGCTACAGCAGTTTAGCGTTTCTCTATATTTGGATGTAAATTCACGTGTGTGTGTGCCAGTCATTCCTCTGAAGCTATGCCGGGCAGCTTGCATCTGATATGTTAATTAGTGAGTTCCACTGTGCTGACAGGCCTTTCAAAGTTGATCTGTTTGAGCTCTTTATATGAGACCAAGAAACAGGAAATTAAATGGCTTACAGTCAGTATGAAACAGCTAATGATGCCTGGAAAGAAAGAAAAAATCACCAGAACCAGTTTTATTCGCTGTATATATAGAAAGATTCACACATATGCCTTCACATGCCTGCAATCTTCAAAGCAATACATTAGGTCTTGATATTCAGCACATATCATTTTATACATGGAACATCCCATTAGGTATTATTTTGTATGTGTTGTGTATGATATCAAAGCGTTTAATTCAAACTAGTTAAATTCTTTAATAATAAAAACACTAACATTTACTGCAGAAAGGACCACTTCATCAATTGACTTATTGCAGCAACCACAGAACGGAAAATGTATTGAACTCTGCTCGGATCTATAATGTCCTTTACTACATTTCAGTGCAACCTTTTAAAATCGTCCGTTGTTCCCCTCAGCTCGCCTGGCTTTGTGTGATACTAATTAGTCTCACCTGTATTTTCCTTCCCAGACGTTAGGGAGCTGTCATTGTATTTCTCCACCTGATGAGCTAAGTAATGAGACAGCAGGCAGGAAAATCTCCTGCTGCCTGGCTTTGTCTCGGAGAATGGATGGCGTGCAAGTTTTATCATCCGCCCTAGCATTGGAGAGAAGTGGCATTTTATCTGCAAAAGTGACACCAGCAGCATCTTTGAAAATCTGGGCTTAAAGAGTAGATCAGCAAAGCCAGCAGCAGCCTCTTTTAAAATCCCTTTAAGTCCCAGAAGAACCAGAAGGCACAAGACCCAGAGATAATTCTAAAGAGACAAAATATTTTCATTGTCGTATTTTTCATTTTCATATTTTTCATTCTTTACAACCAACGAATGTGAAAAAACGCTTCCAAACAACTCAGAACAAAGTGTTGTTGTTGTTTTGAAGCAAAGAAATGCGTAATCAGTACTTATTGGCTGTAAAGGTCTGTGTATATAATGCACAAAACAGATCTTGCAAACAGGCGAGGGACAGTGAGTTAGGACAGGGAGTATTCCATGACAACCCACCCCCATCCAACAGATGGGATGCTGGAGAAATTGTTTCATTGTCCATGTGCTTCTTGCATGGGCTCCCATTTTTCCCTTTCCAAGGCTGAAGTTTTGACCGACGCACGCACACACAGGTTTCTCTAAGTCCTTCCTCCTCCTTTCAGTTCTTTTATTAGACTTGACACTGTTACGCTACCTAAATGCTTTAATAAGGTTTTATATGGTAACGCTTCCAAAGTGGATGTGTTACTTTGCTTTTATTTGGTTTTACAGTGTGACGATCAGAGTGCTTTTATTAGACTTTACACCATAAGCTTTAGGTAAGGTAACCAGCAGATCCGCAGATAATAAAAAGTATCTATATCTTTCAGTGCTTTTGTGTTCCGTAAAGAAAGGAATCAAAAATTGTAAGATTGTTTACCATGATCCAGGTTCCCTGAAATAGAAATATTAATCATCACCAATCGGTTGTTTCCCCTTAAGAACCCCTAGAATTCTGAGCAGTAAGATTTTAGTGATGGTTTATACTTTGTATCTGAAAGGAAACATTGAGATTCATAAAGGTACAACAGATGTTTATTCTCTTCAAAGAATCAGTCCTGTGATCTGCAACAAATGAGAATACACAATAGATCTCATTAGACCAAACAAGACATATTAATGTTCCATTGATGCATAGAAGTTTACTCGGGTCATTTTCTCTGCCTTGTTAACTTCTGGAAGTGATGTGTTAGGACAGATCTCATGAACGGATGTGTCACTTCGTCTCTCACAAACTTTGACATTGGTTTGGGGAGGTTGATTATGGTGCTGGGCAATAATAATAAACAATATTGTAAATATTAAAAGGACGAAGCAACCAATCACTCTGTGTTCTGTTTGTTACTGAGTCACATTGCAAGTCATTCCGTGGGAATGTTGGTAAATTAATGCCCCAAGTGCATGTATGTCATCAGGCCCCTGATTGACAGTTTAGTTGTCTTGTTTATCAGACAAGAGTATCTCCGAAATATTAGCAGCGTGCCTTGTTTTGGCATCACTTTGCTGAATTATACAAACCTGTCACCTCTTCTCTTCTTGTTTTGAAGGGTTGGGGATTTTTCTAACCCATCCACATGGAAACATATCAGTTAGTATCAACAGTGTAATGATCAGACAATACATCTGCTTAAACTTTTTAGTCTCTGAGGGTCCCGCCTGGCCCAAGGACAAAGTCGTTGACTTGCCCATAGTGGACATCATATTCCAGTTTTAGAGTTGAAGATAAAGAGGGGTGGGACACCTAAAGAAGATAATATGTAGGGGGTGAACTGTGGGAATTGTAAGCTATTTATACTGTTGAATCATAAAGGTCCTTCTTCGTATTCAGTGGTTTTCTGTAAGGGTTTTCACTCCCAAATCTCTTTTTAAAACTTCAGTATTTGTCACAACCCTGACCAATTTGTACACTGATGCCAACTGAATTTGTTGTTGTAGGTGTCACCAGACGCAGTGAGATATTTTTACTGTTATTTACTGAGTGATTGTTATTCTGTGTTTGCATATATTACATGGTGTTAACTTGCTTGTAGTCAATTATTTAGATTTTTGTCTTAAGCAATGTGAAATGGTGTATCGTTCATAAAACTTCATAAATATTTGTAAATTTTCATGCAGCACAAATCACTAGATAGATTGGCAAGATTAGCAAGAAGTCTACAGCTGTAATTTTATGATCTGTGAACTTCTTTCCATCACATGTTAAAAATAGCTTCCAAACACCATATACAAGATATGCAGAGCAGTTCGTGTTAAAAAAAATTGTTACATTTTTCTCTGAAAATGTACCACAACAATTTTTATTGAAATTGCACTGCTTTAATCTGGAACTTTAGCGGTTTTGGGGATAAAAACAGATTACAGAAAATGTTAAGACAGCAATGTTACATAGCTGTTGTAGAAACTTGATTAGTCTTACCAACACGGTACGTCTCCACAGAGTTAATAATTGCAGCAAGAAGAGCTGAGTAGCTGAGTATGAAAGTAGGCTTTTCTGAATTGCTTCAGTAAATGTATGGAATTCTCAGTGTGCATGAACCATTTAGCAATTGTGGGTTACGTGTTGATGCTTATGTGTTGGCATTTACACTATATGGACAAAAGTATTGGGACACCTACACATTACACCTACAGACGCTTTTATGGCATCCCATTCTAAATCCGTAGCATTAATATCAAGTTGGTTCCCCCTTTGCCGCTATAACAGCTTCCACTCTTCTGGGAAGGCTTTCTACAAGATTTTGTAGTGTGTCTGTTAGAATGTTTCCCCATTCTTCCAGAAGAGCATTTGTGAGGTCAGTCATAAAAGCTCCTGTAGGTGTAATGTCTCAATACTTTTGTACATATAGTATAGTAATTCCCTACAGTTTACGTAATTAGAGTTAATCATTTAATTTCAGATGCTGATTGTTAAAAACATAGAGATCTCATAGAGACTATCAAAAGCAACTCTACTCATCATATATGAAACACTAAATAGGAAATATTCATAGAAGGATTTGTGGAAATGTTTCGATTCTGTTATTACAGAGCCTCATTTGAATCTTTTTTTCTAAAGAGTTGCATAAGGACAGTAAACGTGTAGTTTTACACGTTTCAGGTCTTGAAGAAGCAACAACAACAACAACTGATAAGTATATAATTGACTATAATTAGTATCCAGTTTGTGCCTGAGAGCAAACATGAACAATTAGTCTAAATAGAGGTAAAATAGCAATTAGGGACATAGTCTCTGATGGCCTTGATATTTTCTCTGAGCCTGACATTACGGTTTGAGGTTTTAGTCATTGGGAAAACCCTCTACTAATGGTCCTGTTGTGGGAGAGTGTCAGTAATTAGGCAGCCGCTTTTGGTCCTTCCTGGATGAGTGCATTATAGCTTTGGTTGTTTATCAAAGAGCAGGCCCACTTTTAAATATTAATGAATTCCCAGGAGAGCAGTGCTAGAAGTTTGTCCGTAAGGCACAGACCGGAGCGTGTGGGGCGAAAGGAAAACCGACGGGGAGGAGCCGTGAAGGAAAAGTGCCATTAATGTATAGAGCCTGACAGATGGTTTGGAGTCCCTGGTCTGTATGTCTTACCGGGCCGTGCTTAAGAAACATTTATTGCTTTCCATTTATCAGCCCCCAGCGCAGCCTGCACCCCCCTGCCTTTGTGCTTCCCAGACAATGTGGGCTTTAAAGGTCACGGTGGAAGACGGAGACCATCCCCCTCCACGGCGCGACTGACAGGGGGTTTTGATGACACGCCACTTCGATTATGATTGATGGGAGTCTCTGGCCCCAAGCCAATGAGACGAGCCCTCTTGGCTCAGGGATTTGTGTCAGTGGAGCCAATGATCCTCCTTCAGCAGCTGTCCAGAGAGTATTTCATCCCAGTGTGGAAGAGGTTAGCAGCTAAATGCATCTCATCCCGAGGGTTTTCAAACTAAATTAATACCTCACTGCTTTGATTTAAAAAATGCTATCCCAGAAAATATTAATGGTGATCTTAAAGAGCAGCGCCGGGGTTCAGCCCGCTTAGAGTCCAGCTTGGGTCATTGGATATACACTCAAAGAGAGGGTCTGAGTGATTTTATCACCTCACTGTAATAATCGTGTCCTGCCTGGACTACTGGTGAACAGCTCCAGCTAAACGCTGGACATCTGTATTCTCGTGCTGCCCTCTGGCTATGTAACGCAATCTATGACCAATGCCAGATACTCACTAGTGTTGGCACAGAAATATTTTTGACCTGAAATTCAATCTTTGACATGAAAGGCCATAACTGACAGCCCTTATTCTTTGCCATTTGTCCCTTTACAATCAGTCGCAGATTCAGGAAGAATGTAGTCCAATTGATTCTGTTATGCATCAAGTAAATAATAATAATCTGTTGTCCCTGTTCAGCTGGAATGAGAGAAATCATATCAATAACAGGTATAGTTGATAGTTTACAGGAACGTAATGGCTAGCAAAATGATAACAAAACCAACGATAATTCCAACCACTTCACAAATTCGAGCAGAACTCAACACATCGAACACATTCTGGACAAGCTCATAGTTTGATCCTTACATTTTTCAATAGATTACCAGTGCCTCTACAGAAATATAATAGGAATTTGATGTGGCACATTGATCCTTTCCATTTCTGGAATCCGCTCTAGCTGGTGTCCTGCTGGTTCGTCCTACAACATTCGATATCAGGGATAAAATATATGGACCCATATACAAATATATAATGAATAAATAAAGACTGCAATTCATAACAGCAGGGAAGGGTTTTTAACTGTTATTTTATAATGTGAGGTATTGGTCCATAGTTATAAAATAAATTCCAGTTAAATAATGAGCATAGTCTAACAACAAATTGTCCACAAATGCTTATCATCATGGTACGAAGATGTAGATAATTACTGCTGAATCTTTTGGTATGAACAAAGCTTTACCATGTAAACAAAAGTTAACCAAAAGGGTCACAATTGTCTGGAATGTCTTCAATATTAGATTTCTTGATATGCAATAATATTTTCAACCCCTCTGTAACTCAGTTTTCGGTAAGCGTTCAGTGAATTTAAACATTATCGTAAGAGTTGTGCTTACGGGGGCCAACTCTTCAACAAACAAAATACTGCATCCAATTTGAGTAGGAAGGTCTATTTTATTCATTAACAAAAGACCCCCCCTCCCAAAACCCTTTCAACTGAATGTCTTTTGAGTGCTTCAGAGTAAACACATGAACCAGGGCCTTCATGAACTTAGCAACCCTTTGTTTAGAATAATTAAAGCTTGTTCTGTCAAGCAGGCATCCTCCGCTACTCTAAAGGTGTCTAAAAGGAAGCTTTTCAATGTTTTGCTGAATGCGTCTAGTCTCACTGAAGGTCATCTCCAAGTCTCTGTGGGATGTGATTGTCTAAAATATCTCTCTGAAAAGCACAGGGCACAGGCTTGTTGGGAAACCGTCACTCTGAATTCCGTCTCTCATATTGGTGGAGGAAAACACATTTTACAGAGCAACTTGACTGGTCAAATTAATACTATATATATATTTAATTTAATTTAATTT
>JAOVYW010074038.1:3434-18941 GCA_025775045.1 Hiodon tergisus
TCACCGCCATAACTGTATGTTACTGTATGATAGCTGTATATAAAGTCACCGCCATAACTGTATGTTACTGTATGATAGCTGTATATAAAGTCACCGCCATAACTGTATGTTACTGTATGATAACTGTATATAAAGACACCGCGATAACTGTTCTTCTGTTCCACTTTCTTATTCTCTTTCTCTTGCTACGGCATCCAGAAACATTCTCTAAGTGGGTATGGCACTTACCTGATCATTTCAGAAGCGTTTCGTGTTCTTCTTCTCTTAAAATTAGTACCTTTTACACTTTGAACCGTTTCAAATTTAAATTGAGCCGCCGTTATGAAATTAAGATTCCACACACTGGTATCTTAAAATTCTTCCTAAGAAAAGAAAATCGCGTGTACTATTTTGCTATGAATGCCTGACACTTCCATAATAGAGAGGAGAATTCAGAAATGATATTCTATTTGTGGGAAAAGGCTTGGATTGGAACAGGGCCCATTAAGTTTCAATGGATATAGATATCCAAGCTGTTTATTATGAATTTAAAATCATCAGCCTCCAGGCAAACCTTTCTCTGACACATATTGCTGCCTGCTCATAAGAAGAAGAAATTTCCAGGGAAAAATGCTTATGAGCCTTATGCTATTGAGAAGCAGGTAAATCTTCTCCTGGGAAAATATGTATATTTATGAATAGAGCTGTCAGCGAAATCTTATTTGAAGTGATACTGAAGCAGTTCAAATTTAGTCTGAGCTCTGCAGTGTATTAAAAAAAAAGAAAGACAAAACTAAACTGGATTAATTGGTGGAACAGAAATGGAAAGTGAAGAGCTGGAAACCTTACCTAATACTCCGAGCCGGTAGTTGACCGTGATGACAATAACGTTGCCATAGCTTGCCAAGATGCTCCCGTCAAACATGTTTCCGGTGCCTTCCATGTACGATCCCCCATGGATAAAAACCATCACTGGTTTGGGGCTACCACTTTCACGGATGTCTAGAAGGAGGGGGGTAAACAATTATGGAAAAAGTTCAGTTAGAAAGCACAAGATTCAACCCACAATATGGTCAGCTTGCATTGCTATGCTGCAGGTATATCTTTATCTTAGTGAATTTTGAGATGTAAAACATTTCATTTCCTATGCAACATGTATACGATGTTCCCTATTATCAAAAACAGAATGTATGAAGTGTCAGTCAGCAGTGTATCAAAGAGGTTTAAATATACATTTATTTTACGGGCAAACATATTTTAATGTGTTTAGTAAAAAGGACAATATCTAAGGAAATAATTAATTTTGCTGCATTTTTAAAATGTAATTTATTCTTCACGAATCTACAATTAAACCTCAGGATATTTAGGATTTTTATCCTTACGTAACAACATTTGTAAAGCTTCTGAAGGTCAAATAAAGATATCAAAAATAACTATTTTTTTTTTTTATTGGATACATAATTTAGAACTTAGATTCCAATATTCAAAAATTATATAACATTAAAGGCAATTTATTACGGGTACGTAACACCCCCAATAACCATATAATTTGTTATGGATACAGACACGTCTCTGTAAATCAAAAAATCAGAGGCGGTACCCCAGAAATGCAGAAAAAGCTATTAAAAGGGCAAGCATTTCCTCCTTTGCGATGAACAGGGATGCCGCCGCGACTTCGGTCATGGGGTCCAGCTGTTTGACTTTCATGCTCTGCTCATCTCTGCGGACCCCACATACCGCACAGAATGCTTGAGCTGAGTGAGGAGCAGGGGGGATATTAAAGTCCGAGCTGCATCTTCAGCATCATTAAAGAGGGCTGTGCCGCTGTTGTTTTTAATGGGTATCACAGCCTTAGGCTGTGTGCGTGTGTATGTGTGTGCACGCGTGTATGCATGAGCACGTGAGTGTTCTGGTAGGGATGTAAAATCCTAGATTTATTTTTATATTTTTATATTTGTTTATCTCAGTGCTCTTATCTTCAATTCACTGATGAGCACTTCAATGAGATAATTGAATCACACTAGACCAGCTGGATACGGCACATAAACCAGCATGGCAGTGATATGGAGTGTACTGCCAGACAAGGATAGACCACTCAGCCTGTGTGTTTAGATTCCCTGTTTGGGACATGAGCTGCACTAAAAAAGACCAAGGCATTATTACCACTGTAGAGTACAAGCTTCCAGGTCTTTATTTTAAAGTCAAACCTGTCAATCTCGCATAGAAAACTATATTCCTATCCCAAGGTATTTCACGTGTTCCTCTACAAGCTTGTCCAGGGTAGGAATTGGACTGAGTTACACATAAATACAGAATCATCTTATGAAGAAAACAACAATAAAACCTTTTTTTAAATCGATCTTAATGTCATTTGAATTTTGATTTAGTTCCTTTTTTTCTTAACAAAACAAGATAAACTTGACTCCTCATTAGGCATACAGTATATGGGATATGACTGGCTTTGCAAGCACATTAGAGGCTGACAACAAGGGAGCCAGACGGACTAATCCCTGTGTTCTGCTCAATTCATCCCATAAATCAAAATGCCTCAGCTTTGGCATCTGTTCTCAAGCATTTAGACAGAATCTTTGTCCGTAGCTTCTAAAAAAGGATCCCGCAAAAGATTTTCAGGAGGCCAGGCTGTTGTGACGCTTTCTGTTGTAGAAACACCATATGAGGGTGTAGAGATGGAGATCCTTTCAAAATAACCCCAGCAAGATGTTTGCCGTCCCGAGTCGCCAGCATGGTCCAGGGTTCGAGGCTCGTGCAGGTGAAGGAGCGTAAGCACGGGGACGTCAGGTTGCTTTCATTACACCCTCTGAACACCGAGGATTTGTTACTCTGGGAGACGCCGTCGCAAACCAAGGAGCAGTTCCCGTTTAAAGGTAACGACGGCCATTAACCTGAACTATAAAATATTCTGCCGTTTCATCCTCAGAGGTGTTGTTGTGGCTGTGAACAAAGCCTCTGAAATGTCTCCGCGCGGATCATTATACGGTCTGGGTTTCCCGGTACGCTCGAGGGAGAGGTGGCCTCCGCATTACGACCGAGGAAAGTTATCTTCATTTCCGTCTCCTCCTTGTGCGCCGAGACTACTCTGCATTGTTTTCACAGCATATTGCCTTCAATATTAAATAGGATTATCCTCCTGCCTCAGCTTCTATATTAAATTTATTTGTTGAGCTTATAAGGATTTCACTATACATTTCTAACACCTTAATCTTTTGATGAGTATATTCAGGGAACACCGCATTGCCGCCCGATTAAAACTAGATCCCAGAAGGCTATGTCTCATTATGATTTTTTTAAAATACAAGTTTGGAATCGCCAATTTCCTCCCCACAATTAGGATGTTTTTGCATCTCTGCTGGTTCCTGAAAACCCTCGTGGACTGGGGAAGCAGCCCTTCCCTCACCATGCCTGTTATTTATCAGGCGCTCGGGAAGCTGCTTGGCAGGAAGTCGTTTAAAGCCCTACTGAGCCCACTGCTCTTCCAGCCACAATTGAAAAAAATGATACGGATTTGAACCCCCAAAAATCCAGATCCCAGGGCTCAGCCTGCATCCTGGCAACAACCTTTACCAGCTGAGCCTCTCAGGAGGCCAGATCACTGAGTCTTTATCTATCTGTAAATAATACTTTGCTGTAAATTACTACACTCACTTTTCGGGGGATAATAACTTGGTTTACAAACCTGATTTTTTTATATTTAAGTTAAAACTGACATATTTAATATGGACATAAAACTATTTAAACCATTTCACATCCAATAAAAGTTATACAGAATATTTCATGCAGTACTAATGAATTTTATGTTTTAATACATATTTATTTGCATTACCATATACTAAATATTGATATTCCTAATAAGAACAAACAATTATAATTATTAAATTTTCACGTTTGCACAGTGATAAATTATGGGCACAATGTATAGAGTCACTGCTTTTTAAAATCTAAGGAACATACCATGTTGCATAGGAAACATTCAAGAGATTTACCAAATAAAATACCATATAAGATATATAAGACATATAAGTTGTTAGTTTTTGAACACAGTATTATTATTATTATTTTAGTTATCCTGAGGGATTGGAAAAAAGCATGCAAAAAGATGCTACTAATTTACAAAATAATTATTAGTCAACATTTTTGACGGGATGCAATATGTAAAAAAAAACAAAAAAACAAATTAAAAATAGATTTCAAGCAAAAAACAGTTAATCACAATTAAGTATTGTAGAATTACAGGAAACACTTAACATACTCCTAGAACAAGCAAAAAAGACAAAACACATCCAGCAAAAATTAGGAAGAAAAAAATCTTCACTTTCAAAAAAAGACAAGAAATTTAAGAAAAACAAAGAAGAAAAATCTGGAGGGTTCCTTGTCATGCATATCAGTTTGGCATTAAAAAAAATACCTTCGTCCTCAGTCCCGTCATTATCACTTAAATCATCATTCTGTTTCTTTGTAAGGGGACCTAGGATCAAGAGTGGAGAAAATGGAGGAAAGAGAGCATTCAAGAACACACAAGCCTAAAAAAAAGAGGTTCTGAAAAGATACAGAAAATTGTGAATTTCTTTCACTTTTAAAAAGCACAGCTGATTGGGTCTTTGGGCCTGATTGAACTACCATAAAATTTAACGGGGAAAAAAAACATTAAAACTTTGAGGGGGAAAAAACAGCAATCATGGACTTCTTTGTTAAACACGTCAGATTCCCATTGGTACAGGTAAAACAGCACCAATACCCTTTGAAAACATGTTGATAATTAACCTGGCACATAGTTAATTTTTTTGCACAGCATTACTTCCAAGTAACCTTTGATTACCTACTGCTTTATTATTAGTTTAACACAGACCCTTATTTAAGGCTTTTTCAAACTTGTTAGGAAAAAATGTCAAACAACTCTGATGATGCCAATGATGTCAGTGTAAAGCCGTGTTTAATTATAAAAGGTAAACTGTAATGTTGAAAAAATTACAAAAGTCAACTGTGAGGTCATTTTGTTACCAACGTACACTGTGAGCTGATAAGGAAAGGTAAATGCCTGAATTTAGCAGACAATGCAGTTGTGAAAGAAGAAGGGGGGGGGGGGGAAGGATGGGTTTTGATAGCAGGCTGTAAGGTTCCAAAATGAAACGGCCATTTAATTAGTTGTTTCAAATATATGGGGAGAGGTTAATTGTTTTCAATGCTCCACATTAGTTTTCTCATTTGCAAAATAACATAGCAGCAAGTAAGTCAAAGGCTACTGCTAATGACCGAGGATTAATTCTTAGGAGTGCAGCACAAAGAAAACGTCACCCACACAGCGAAACAGAGAAAAAGCAAACAAGAAAACACAAAGAGTGGACAACCTTCATGCATGGATTTATAGATACGTTCTGCACTTGTAGACCATGTGGAAGCAGGGGACAGAATGTCGGGGGCAATAGGGGATTGCATGGTGAATGCAGAAGTTTCCTGGACCAGCATTGTTTGCTGTACAATCATGCAACAAGATGAGCAGAAAGTGAACGCAATTAGGTCACATTAAACAGCGAATGACTAGTGAATAAACTCCAGACAGGAGAAAACCATGCATCCTTTTGTGTGAACGTGGTCAAATCCCCCCCGATCATCCTCCCAGTGCAGACTTAACTACAGTATGCTCTATCTACAGCAGGCATGAGGGTTTAAACTGGAGAAGAGAACAGAGGTTAGTCAAAACTGGACAATATTCTTTTTGTGAGATTAACCCTTTTATTTGACAGGTGAAATTGATTCGCATAAATGTGAATACACATGACACAAACTGTTTTTGATTTAAAGATTAGATTACTTGGTAATGTGGCTTCTTTTGAGCTGCAGAGAATACATGAAAGGCGTAATTTACATACTGTATCAAAACTGCAGAAGTAATATTCAATCAGATTAACTTGAATTAATTAGTTTAATTTAATTTGTTACTCAAATTAAAGGACAGGCCAGGGTAAATCAAGGCCTTAGATCTTAAAAAAAAAAAAAACCTCAAGCACAAAATATATGTTATGCAAACTTGTTTATGTATTTCCTCCTGTGAAATAAAACCAAGAAATGCACTGCACCACAGAGAAATAACAATGTACTTGGTATGGAGCAAAAGTACATTCTAAAAGCCACTTTTTTTTTTGACTGATCAAATAATCTTCCGATATATTGCTTCCAACAATATGTTTCTCTACTGAAAATATATGCATGCAATTCACTTCGAATACAAAACTTGTCTCGCTTTGCCAATGCAAATTTCACTCATAAAACATTTACGGTCCAGTCACACAACGCAGTGCAAGATTATGTCACTAGGGGACAATGAACAGCTACATTCATAATATTTGGCTGAGTTATGAAGAAGATTGTTACTTTCACATTCTGATGTTTAATTTCCCAGAGCTGTTTAGTAGCTGCAACCGTTGGGACAATTAAAAACCTCTGCAACATTCACAAGAATCAGGTTATGGGATATGTCTGCTAATCCATCGGTCTGGATGCTAAATGATCATTATAATAGCAATCCATTTGTATTACAAATAGGATGCACACCGATTGTGAATTATCTACAGTATGGCACCCTTTGAGTTTAAATAAAAAAAGTTATTCCTTTGTTTCTAAGTCAGAAGAGGAATTAAACATACCACATGTTTTTAGTTTTTTTAATGAAAGTCTGATTGGAGAGCAATATAATATGGCAGGTATTGAGTGTTGCTGAGGGAAAATGCAGGTGACTGTCTAGCACTTTTTCACATATAACTTTTCAGGTGAACCTTTCCTGCATCACTTTTTGCAATGTCCACAATCTTGTTTAACTTGAGCGTGATATAGTGTGGCTATAAATTAAGAAAAAACTAAGAAAACGTACGCATAGCAGTCAGTGTCATTACTGCAGGAAACTGCTATATGGCGTATTGTGTATAGCGTATCTGGTGGTGTAGTTGTTAAGGCGACAGGCTCAAGTCCCAGTTCAAGTCCCACCCCAGCTGTTGTATCCTTGAGCTATTGCTTGCATCAGTAAACACCAAGCTGTATAAGTGGATGAACTACGCAAGTCACATTGGATAGAAGGGTCGGCAAAGCAAACTAAATTATAGCAACTTGCTTAGATGGGGGGTCGAGTGGGGCTATTTATGTTTCAATTCTAAATGAGATGACTGACGCCAGTAATTTCCAAACTATTTGTGTTGAAAATATGGAAAGCTTCCATTTCTTCATTTTATTTGGGGGGATAGCAACAAGCATTGGCACCTCGAAACGCCATCATGCGACTCTTGCAGCCAGCCACAAGTACATCACTTCACGGAGCCCATCAATCTAAAATAGGGAGGTACAATATCTGGCAGACCATGGCACATCTGTTTCCAGTCAGCATTCTGCTTCATCATTAAACCGAGATGATAGAGAGGTCTGTGGGAGGCACTTTGGCCTGTTTTATATGGGAAGGTAGACTGGTCTTTCTGTTCTGCCACTTGCCAATCCCCACTTTGTTCTATTCCTCTGATTAAGAGAGTCACTTGGCTGGAGAGGTACTGAGAAAACGTTCAAAAGTATTTACCGGCGGTGGGTTGGGTGCTTTCGGAGGCCTAAAGATTCAATGATGGCATTTATTTTGCCAATAAAAAATACCTGATGATTGTGATTTATACCAAAAAGCATGAGAACACACTTTCTAAGAATTATTTTGAATAATTCTGTACTCCCCTTCTGTACATATTGATTTGTATTCATTTCTATCTTATAAGAGGAATGTAAATTACAACTGGCTGTCTCCTAGCATTGACCCTGATTGCTCAAAAGCACTATGGACCCAAAAACTAAAGCCAAATATGGTGATTAATGCTAGCTAAATGGATCTAAGACTGGCACTTAAACAAATTTGTTTAAGATTGCCGAAGCACGGCCAAACAGCTCAATGGGACACCTTGTTAAAAAAAAAAGACTGTAGCAAAAAACAGAGGGAACTCTAAATCTGTTTTTCAGACTTTTGTAAAATATCAAGTGAACGGTACCTAAAAGGCCCTGGGGAAATAACTATTATTCCAAAAACTAGCCACGCCACAGAGAAGTTACTTTACTGTTTACTGTCAAAATGCCATAAAATTGCCTGAGAACACCGACAGCCCCCATGAAAACACGGTGGTAATTTAACAAAAGCACAACACGACAAACATTCAATAGAAAGACTAGTTTCACTGAATTATAAAATACCAGCCTCGTTTAAGATAGACTAAAACAGGCATTTCTGATTAAATAACATGGACCAGAGTACTGCTCCCAGCTGCAAAGGAATGAGTCGCTTTTATGAAGAAAATACTGTTGATATTTCAGGGAGGTCGGAAACAAAATCATAATAGGGCCATACAGTACAATAACGGGTGTCTATTCCTACTAAACAATAAATACTGGGGGTTCGAACAAGTCAGTCTTCATTGCAAAGCTCTCCTATGGGACGGCAAATGCAAAAATTAAAATAATGCTTCTCTAACCTCATTATGTTTCCTATGTTCCTAACAAAAGTGCATCGCACATCCTTGCTGATAATTCAGGACAGAATGAAAAGGCCTGTCAAGAACATGAAGAGACACCCCAGTATAAAACTCAGTTAGAGGTTAGAGGGAAACGGTTAGAAGGAGACGGAGGGTGGGTAATAGTTTTTGATACTGCCCGTAACCAACCAGTTTGCACGTGCATGTCACACACATCTCTTAGAGATTTGGCACAAGTACTCTCTGAACAAATCTCTAGCTAAACTGTGAAGGAAAATTTAAGTCAAGTCAAAATAGGGCTAAATGGTGAGTGAACTAATTTGTGCATGTACTATGCAAATGAGGTTTACTCAGTGCTAATTTATTCATAGCTTGCATACTGATGGAGGTACACACTGACCATATGTGACCACATACTGGCCTAAAATGGTGAATTTTATGACTTCTAGGTATTCTAGGTTCAGATGTATGGATCATAAGAAAAAAGAAAAATTATTCTCATGAACCATAAGCCTGACTGACATGACAGACACCTTGTCATGGTCCCTTTCAAAATTGCGAAGGAAAACTTAATGTGCCAAAGGCGGACTGAATGACAGCCAAAGGCAGCATATGTGAATATCTATCCATATAATGCTTATCAAAAGGTCAATTTCTCATGTAATTAACGTAAATCCGTACATATGTAGAAACATGTTGCATCTAAAGGGTAACGTGATTGACAGTTGCATTTACAATTCTTTTGGGAAAAGATGTTTCACCACAAAACAGTGTACTGAAGTGTTGCATGTTCTGTGTGAGAGGACGCAATAATATCTAGATTATTACCTCAACATACTTTGAGGGTTGTTCTCTTGTGCTAAATGAAGTGTTATACCAGCCTTGACATTTCTGCCCATTCTACATTGGTTGCTATTGGCGAAGGGGCAGGCGGACTACGTTGTCGCTGCTTTCAGCCACAGGAGCATTAGTGAGGTCAGGCACTGGAGAAAAAAAACCGCCCCAGACCACTATTCCTCCAAACTTTAAAAGTTGGTAGTATGCATTGGGGCCGGTAGCGTTCTCCTGCCATTCGCCAAACCCAGATACATTGGCCAGCCCGCCAGATAGTGAAGCAAGATTCACCGCTCCAGAGAAAGCAGTTTCACTACTCCACAGTCCAAGGGTGGCGATTTTTACACCTCTCCAGCCAACGCTCGGCGTTGAGCACGGTGATCATGGTGATCACGGTACGTGCTACACGCTTCAGCACTCGTTGTGTGAGCTTCTGCAGCCCACCACCAGTTCACAGCTGAGCTGTTGTGGCTCCTAGACGTTTCCACTAACAGCTCTTAAACTTGACCCGGGAAGCTTTAGCTGGGCAGATATTTGACGAACTGATCTGTGGGAAAGGTGGCCTCCTGTGCCGTTTTGAAAGTCACTGAGCTCTTCAGTACAGCCATTCTACTGCCAATGTTTGTCTACAGAGATTGCATGGCTGTATACTGGATTTTATGCACTTAACCGAATACTCTAATAGGAAGCGGTGTCCTCATAATTGTTTTTACCATGTAGTGTATATACTAATCTATTATTACCTTTATTCTCTCCATTTTAACATGTCCTGATCAAGTTATTTTTTTAAGTAAAAAAAAGACAATACAGTTTTATATGGAGCTGTAATAAACAAAAACAAAAAACAAAGTTTAATATTCATGTTCATGTTTTATATTATAATTAAAACATGGTTATAAAACAAGTCCCTGAAGATAATTTTACAACTAGACACTAAAAAGCTAGAATATAGCTGAAGCACAAAATGTATTTAATTTAAAAATCACATTTTACATTCTGGGGTTTAAAATGAAAAAAAATAAAAGACGTACTGCACGTTTCAAATACCGACATTGGATGTCACAAAAGACAGGTGGTTTTCATAGAAACCCCATAAGGAGAGTGCAAGAAAAATAGGAATAAAATGTCAAAGGAGCCTCCGATTGTAAAGAGCCAAGTGCTCATTAGAGCGGCGAGTGACAAGGTTTAAGACAGAAGCATTTGTGGAGGTTTCATTAGTAACTGCCTGAATAATCACGGGCAACAGAGCGAAATGACGAACCGTGTAATGAGCACTCTTTCTGCCAGGCAGGTCAAAGACCCACAAGTGGAAATCGAGACAAATAATCAAATAAACACTCAGAAGCTCTTTCATTGGCAACCTTCCACTGACGAACACCACATGGACCTCCCCAAAAGAGAATGCCAAGTTATTCCCACTATTAATTTGAAATCCTATAATGAGGGAACACACCGGAGGGTGTTTTAATTAAAACAATTATCTACCAGAGGCAAATATTGATTAAAGTGTAGGTGTCTCAAACAGATAAACTTCAATATAAACACTTTTTTGGACCTTTCTGAGGCAGTGTTTTCACTGAATCCCAGTCTTCCAAGACAAAACTTAAGATTTAATAAATAGAAAAAATGTATTCTTCAAATATCACCAGTGTACATACATACTTTCTGCTCGTCTTTGATGCACAAATATGGCTTAAGAAAATATCATTCTGCTGTGACTGAATATGGAACATCTCTGCTGACGAACAGACTGAAATTTTGGTGTAGAAACCATTCTCTAAAATACCTCCCAATTGACCTTCGAAGACGCAGCCAGAAGACTTGCCATGCAAGTGCAGACACTTTGTTAATAAATGTACACTTTCCTCTTTCTGTAGATTAAATTCCACAGTGTCAGACATTTTGATCTCAAACAAATTCGATTTCCTTGCTCCCTGCATGGCCTTGCACGTAATTGGTTAAAGAAAATTTGAGTACTTTTTTAAACTTAAATTTGTCGACTGATGACAGCAAGCTGAAGTTTAATTCCATTCCTGGAGGAGTTCTGACGTTCCACTGCGGTCCTCTCCCCCAGAGGTGAAAAAAACAGAGGCTGTTTGTTTTCCCACAATGCTTTTCATCAATCGCCATCTGTAGATATTGGCAGTGGAGGCCTAGCCATGTGTCTCCAACTCCTGGCCCGCGTTCCTCTGTGACTACGACCCCGACAACATTGCTGGCGAGAGATGGGAAAGGTGGCCGATTCTCTTGCCTCTCTCCCAATTCTCCATTGGTTAGATTACACATCTAAGTGTGTCATTCAGGGGACCAGAAACCACGCATGCATTATCGGTTCTAACAAACTGGATTCTGGGGGGCGGGGGAAACCCACTGCTTCTTCCATCCTTAAAGGGCGTCGCCATAGAGACTGATCAGGACAACGAGGAGTTTGGCAGAATTATAGCGTTCTCTTGGCTCACAACTGAGACTTTGCCGCAGAAAGTCATGCCTTGATTCATTCTAATCTGATGTTGGGGGGCGACGGCGGCTTGTCGTTCACAGACTGAGACACTGGGCCCTCTGAGGAAAAAGGGAGGAAGAGCTCCAATATCATCAGGAGAGGAGGGCTGCTAACTGGCCGCCACTTTACATGTTTCAGTAATTATAATTTGAAAGTGTGGCATAAACAAGAGAGGGTGTAGGGGAGATGCAGTGCTTTCCTGGCATTGGTGGTGTTGTCGAAGTACCTCAACTCAAGCCTCATTTGAAAAATGTGCATCGTTCACATGTCATTAAATTAATACATACAGACTTTCCCACTGCATGCAGATAAGACTGATAATGATATGGTCCAGGAAATTACAAAGCCTGTTTTTCCATAAATTTACCATTTATCTAGCCATGTCTCTGGAGTCCGATGCAAGGACTGATTTGTATAAGGACCTACTGAAACCAACATTAAAAATAAAAGATCTTTTGTGTTTTGAACAAGGTGTTTCCACAGTTCATTCAAAGTGCAGCACTAATTATCTGAACGAATTATAAAATCCTAACGTTATTGTCCATATTCTTGGTTTTATCTCTCAGAAAACAAAGGCATGCAAGCAAGGGGTTAGTGACTACACCAGAGTCAGTGTTCTGTGGATTCCCAATAATTTCCCCTGCAGTATTAGTACTTTATCTAGTTTCCATACAATGCTAACAGGTTAAATCATTCAACATTTGAGATTTAGGAATATGATCGTTTTGTTTAACCACAAAATTCAAGCCTACCAATTCCCTCAGGCACCCTATGGGGGCCACACCCACAGTCAAGGACCAAGGACACTATTGAGTGTGATTCCCAAAGCGGAGATAGCAAGCACTGTCAAGGAGATTGGCACTCCGGTCTCTGTGTCTGGCTGCTTCCAGACCAGGCATACCTCAGTGTACTACAATAACCCATAAAAAAGTGGCAATGAATGAGACAAGAAGTATTATCTTATTATCTTATTATACAACTTATTATCTGTTAGACATGAATGTGCTTTCAGAGTTCCAAAAGAATAACAGATTATGGACAGGTCTGAGGTGATGTTTTTTTTTTTTTACAGCATAAGCCATACATATATAATCTATGCAATATACATGATGCTGAAATTGACAGTTTATCTCAGAGGGCCATAACAAGAGCTCACATTTTTATATAGTCCACCTAGTGGTAAAGATGTCCACCTCTGTGACATTATGTTATGACATCATAATATTTTTATGTTTTTACCCACAAGCCAGACATCGTCGCATTCAAAACTACCACGAGCGCAGGGAAAAGCTTGGCAGGTTGACACGGTTGTGGCTCAAACGTAACATCCTCATTTGGAAAAGAACAAAATGACAAACCTTATATAGAAGCAGTGGGTGTCCTGTAAATTTTTGAGATAATTTGTGCTGGTAACCAGGCAAAAATCACAGCTAAAAGTTGTCTTATCTTGTGTAAAAGAATGTTTCAGTGCCACAGAAAGTGAAATGAATGTCTCAGTTTATAAATGCATCACCACTAGCTAAGTGATTAACTTCCCCCATTTCCCAGTATTGCATCACTAAAAGATTGCAGTTAATTTGCTTAGTGGATCACAACGTCTAAACAGCAGGCGACTAATCAAATGTAAATAAACAAGCATTAAGATCTCCAAATCAAGACACTAAAAACAATTAACATTTTCGGAACAATTTTTTGCATAATTCAAAGGTATACTGTGCTATAAAATATATTCCTCCAGTTTTCTACAGCTATTGCAAGAAGCAAAGGTTCGTGCTGTGTCTGCTGTGTTCAGCAGAGCACTGAAATTGACATATCCATAGCACGTAAGTGTAGTCTGAATGTAATGAGAATGCTAGAGAGGTCAATGCATGTCGCAGAGATAACATCAGGCAAAGTGACATTTGTCCTTCACACGCCGAGTCGCTCTTCCACTGGTCCCATGATAGAATGTGGGAGAGAAAAACGCTCGGCACCCAGTTAAATAGATCGCAATTGAAAGTGTATCCTGGATCCGACCTGGATCCATATTTTGGATGCAATGGGCTTCCATTCGGGGAAAAACAAGAAGCAAATAGTACCAAAGACGTTACCCTTAAACACTGAATACTCAGGCTACAGGCCAATCAACCTTTTTAGAAAACAACATTGAACTCCAATTTAATAACATATATAAGTCCTAGACAAATTAAATATAGCTGTGTTGTACAGGCAAAAATTATTCAAATTTGGAGAGTGCACAATGACTATCAAATACAATATGACTGAATACGGCCACTAACAGGGAAACAGTGATCCTTTTTCCCACTCAAATTATTCTGGAGCTATTTGGTGTTATAAATATGTACTGGGGCAGTTTGTACAAAGACAGAATCCCTGTTCTGTAGAGGGTGATAACAGAACTGGCATAAAAATGATGGGGAGACAGAAAGAAACTGCTGGATACAGGTTTACAAAAGCAAAATGGATCCCCATACAGATTTGGCTTTAAAAGCTGAGAGCTCTGTATACACATGAGAGTTGTTTGGGTAAACGCCACGTATTGCAACTCCAGGGAAGAGTAATGAACTAGTAAATTAGTCTCTGAAAGCTTTAATTAGTATCAAAGTATGCCAAACCCAATTCTAAACATTAATCTTTACTCCCTTCCTGCTTTTTGATGACTTCAAAAGCGCAGAGCAATAAAAGACACAGGGAAAATGGTTATAGATTTTCTCATACAAGTAATGAACAGAAATGATTAAGTAGTTCATCACACAAAAATATAGAATTCTTCCAACACAGGCATTGAACTTTCCTATAGATACATTAAAAACCTGGCAGGAAATCATTACGCATACGGTCAGGCATTGATTGTATGGATGAAGGAGTCAAACTTACCAGTGCGTTCTGTAGAAAAACAGAAAGGCAGCACTCACTGTTAAATGTATTTTAAATCTGTGGCCTTCTTCCAGTAATGGCACGCATTCCAGTTAGTCTGCCATCGTGTTTTGGCCACTGGTTTACTGTTCAACATAATGTGCTTCAGCACGGGAGTTTAGCACAACAACCAATTTAATTTTACCAGTGCACTGTCTTTATATACCTGAATAAGTTTGTAACCATACACATTTGTGCAGTACAAGCGGAAGAGAGAACTACTACTGTTGTACTTTATAGTGAGGTACACGGCATGCGTGGTTGATGAGTCCATATGCTTAGTGTGTTTTCCGGAAAAAAAATTAATTGTATAATAAGCAGAAACGTGAAAAGAAAACTGCTTCATCGTTGATATCCTAAGGCACTTTTTCCATAGACATACCAAAAACTTGAAATCTACCCAAGATAATTTTGTTGCTATTTTTCAGTAGTCCTAAAAATGAAGAAGAATCAGTACATGTTGTGCAGAATTTAAGACCTGTTCAGAGTCCTCAGTAATTGTGTGGTTGTTTTCACTTTACTCATCAAAAACCACCAATTACATAAACATTTGAATATTCATAAAGTTTAGTGTACACACTTTACCTCAAACACTTATTTTTCACTTCCCACTTCCCACTCAGTGAAGCAGGTAAGCTAAGTGTTTCCATGGTAGCCTACTGCTAAAGCCCACACATTTATTTCAATAATTTCATTATTTTGACCTTGGGCAGAAAAGAGCCAGATGGGCACTGGATACTGCTGGTACTCTACAATCTAACACCCCCAACCCCC
>JAOVYW010074039.1:4278-16284 GCA_025775045.1 Hiodon tergisus
AATAATGTGACACTCACCACATCTTCCTCCCGATTATGGACACTTTAATGCGTTCCGCTTTGTGAGATTAAGACCCAAACCTGGTCTCACGGTTTAGTAATGTACCGGTGTTCCAGCTATTTAAAAGAATGAGTAATCAAGCGCGATAATTACCTCTTTTGTTTGGGGAAGAGGAGTCATTATTCATTTATTCGGCAGCACCTTTTATCGGCAGTTTACTAAAGATGTAGCTCGTGAACTCGCTTAGTCCCTCGGACCAGAGGTCCCACGCGCCACTGAAACGTTTTTCTTTTCCAGAACTAACAAGCGCGCTGCTCTGAATTTGACTCAGGCAAGCACGTTGCGTTTAAAATTGCCTCTAAAATTGCCACTTGATATTATTCGTTTTAATTCCCTTTGTTGTTTTTTTCCTGTTAGACAGCACCAGTGACATTATCAGAAAGCTTATCTTAACCCGAGAGGAATAGGTGTTTCTTAATTGCATTATAGCTTCCGTTCACCGTATGTAAGAAAATATGTTTTAATGCTTTATGACAGCTAGTCCGGAGTAGCACAAAACGAGTGACTCAAGTGTCGTATTGCGTCACGAAGACTGAGGGAATATATCCCGACACCTTGTTTCTTACTGTGCTTTTTTTGTTCAACAAGTGAACGGAGCACATCGTTCGACTCTTCCATGATGTACAGAAACGCCGCTGGATAAATGGGAGACGTGTGACTGATTCTGTGGTACGGAAGTTGCCTTAGTTCGTTAGTCACGGACGAGGAAATAATTGTGTAAACAATACGAAAAGGGTGCCTATTTAATTAAGTTAGTGATCATACAAACAACCATAGTTTTCCTTAGTTCGAGTTAGTTCCATTCTAAAATTTTACTTCACAAGCATGTGGCGTCGTCGACACCCTAAACCATTCAAGCACTTCTATACGCACATAAACGTGAATATATACATATATGAGTCAAACCCCCACAGCAGACATTATTTATGTTGTTTCCGTGCGTGGATCAGTTGCGCTAAGGTGAATTTCTTAATTTTCTCTCCGTCATTGTAAACGTTCACCAATAACGGAATTTGTTTTAGAAAGTAGTATTTGTTTCTAGTGGTATTCCTTGATTCTATAGCCATTGAAGGGGATCTACGGACATATCATTCTTTTAAAGTCGAGGGTGATGTGAACAAATGCAGGATCCAAGGGGCTTTTTCTTCAGTAGGGCCACTCCTCAGGTTCTGGATTCTTCTCTGTAATAAATAAAACACTACTGTGGACCTGAGGGCTGTAGTGTAATGAGTATAATAGTAGTGTCGAGTAATGGTTAGAGCACTTATTCATTAGAAAACACAGAGAACAAGATTTAATAACTATTAAACGCAATGCAGGTATAGGGAAAGGCCTAATTATTTTTCATAGAAGTATATTTAAATAATGTGAAAACTGTTTTTATTTTTTTCAACTGTAAGTATTGTTTAAATAAACTCGATATCTGTATTTATATTAAGTTCAATGGAGACCTCTGGGCAAAATGTATTATATTACAAATAATATAAATTTTTAATACTTGACTCCAGATTAGGTGCAGAACCCAGGATGAACTCCAGAATCAGGATCGTTTTTTTCACTCTGTTGATGGTTTGTGTTACAGAATGCTGAAAGTGTCTGCAGTATTTAAACTGAGAAGCTTTGCTGACAGTCGAAACACTTGACAGTCTGTATGAGCACTGAAAGCTACAAACCAGGTTGTGAATATGCCTGTCCCATGTACACAATGGGGAATATCCGTCAGCACAGAACTAGAATCGACTCGCAATTTTTTCAGGAAATGTTAAATGCTGAAAACCATTATGCCTTGTATTTCACAATGCATGTTACATGCTGGTGTACAAAGGTCACCAGAGGTCATCGTTGCAACTTGTCTGTGCAGAGAAAGGCCACAACCCACACAACACGTTCCAATTGGCTTTTATGAAGACAACCAAATATCGTTATCGACAGAATCACAGAATTCACATAAATAAATAAAAACACATAAAGACTGCAGACAGTCATTAGCTAATGTTAATATATAAACATATACACAGCAGTGCTTGTTTAATTTTACGTTGGTTTTTGCTTTCAGAATATACTCCGAAATATAGAATATATTTTCAGAATTGAAAAATGTTGATTTAAATTTTTTCTCCAAGAAATTAAGTGTCCATTATTTGTAATTTGTTTATGTAGAATTTGATCTATTCCCTTGGGTAGATTCTTTTTTTAATGCCACAATAACACAACGTACATCGGTCGGTTTTTTAAAACGCTAAACACATATTCAGTTCCATGGCACAAAAATAGGTTACCTGGGGAAATAACGTTGTGAATTGAGTGGTTATATATTAAATTAATCGTCCCTGTTCTAGCAAGCGGGGTCTGCGTGGGAAATCGCAATTATCTGTGCGAGTGTGTTTTTGTTTCTCTGCATTGCGTTTAATGCACATTTTTGACGACAGCTGCACATTTTACATAGAGAAAATCACACATTACACACGCCCAAGAAAGATCCGCTGGTGAGATAGGCACACTACACATTTATTACAAACGTGAAGCCGCTCCGTACTTATCTCCTGGGATCGTATAATACGCAGTGTGGCAATATCTAGATTGCTCGTCCGGTATTCGGTAAATGTTTAAGGCAGTCTCGTTGCTGGTGTCAGCGTTAAAGTAAATGTATATTTTAATCAGCAGCTTCGTGACGTAAAATGTTACAAAATACAACTTAAAGCATTGTAAAATGTAAAACTTCGTTAGCCTTTTCTGTCTCTGATTTGAGGCGTCGTCTCAAGTCCACCAGTTCACTATCGCGCTGCTGGATAACCGAGTTGCTGCTCTTGTTCCGATTAGCCACCTTCTCAGAAATCCATAAATATCCAATGGGTACCGGGTACAAGTTAGCACTTACTGAATGTCATTCTGTTTCGATTGATACAGCGATTTATGAATGTCGGTTTCATGCAGTTAAGTGACAGCGCATGCGCCCTCATGTGCTCGCACTCGTTTCGGTCCAGCCGGGAGAACTCTCGCCTTTCATGGTGGATGCTGACCTCCTGGGGGTTTTCATTCCGAAAAGTTTGAAGGCTGCAACCCTGTACTTCTTTGACATTATGTTGTAGAGGATGGGGTTGATGGCGGCGCTGAGGTAAAACAACACGAACGAGACCAGATTGCAGTACTCGCTTATTTGTGACATGAGCGGGGAGCCCGCTTCGGAGGACTTGGAGAACAAATAACGTCCCACGTGGAAGGGCAGCCAGCACAATACAAAGGCGAACACCACCACGACTGCAAAGACAGGAGAAAAAGAAACTGGTTACAATTTAAAACTTCCACAAATGTGTTTTTATCCAACGCCATAAGACGTTTCCATTCCTCCACACCAAACTTGAATATAGCCTACAATTGACATCAGTCAGAATTAATCGAGGACTTGCTGTCATTTTAAAAAGTGTAACCTCACATAAAATCAGTTATACCATACAATTATACCAAAGCTGCCAATTATCGTCTAAAGACTTAATTATAATGCATTATCTTTTAACATAATCAAAAACCACAGAGTGATGCATGCTTATTTGATAACAATAAAGTTATCGGTCATATTAAATTTAAAATGTCAGTTAGCCTACTCGCTACTGTGCAATAATAATCACCGATAATAATAAATAAAAATGCTGCTATTTCCCCCTTTTTAAAAGTCCCTATAATTCGTGAAATCCCACAGTTTGTAACCGAGACGCACGAAACACTGGCGGCGTGATAACGGTGTCAGTAGCGTACACTTTCTTTGACCGAAAAGTGTTGCCTTAAACATTACCTAAATAAAAACTATTTGCTATGTCAGTTGTCAAGAGCGCGTCAACTGGTGGAATTTCATTGATGTGTAATTGAGCTTTAAAGAAGGCACTGTCTTGTGAACAGCACGAATACATTGTATCGTCTCAACTCAAATTATCTTTAGGTACGGATGACTGACGTCTTTCTAACAATGGTGCGTCGGATGAATTAAGATACATTTTTTATAGACCACATTTTGACTTCAACTGTTCCAAAAGACATGTTCCCCAGTAGAGCCCTAAACGTGGCCAGGCGCAAGAATTCAACGGTAGTAAGTGTAACGTATAAGCAACTGAATTATGCAAATAACACTTTGTATTTATATTGGATTTGTTAAAAGTATTGATTTATCTATTTAATCTGATTTAATTATCTATCCACTTATCTATATGTCTAATTATCTAGCCTAATTATCTTAATTGTCAATGGTGTACATGAAAGAAAAACCGTCTATGCAAAAACGTTGTTTCTTACCTAGCATTTTTACAGTTTGTTTATTATTTTTGTCTCGACTGGAAAGGCTGGGTCCCATCGTGTCTCTCTTTCTCCTCCACAACCTTCTCCCGACGAGGCTGTAAAGGACAGTCAAGCACAACACGGGCAGGAAGAAAAATACGCTCGATACCCAGACCATGATGGTCAGGAGTCCGGATCTGATGGCATACTCAGTCGCTTTACATTCGTTCGTCTCCCAAGGGCTTGTACCGTTTTCGTGTTCGACACCGACGAGGAAAAAAATGGGTCCTGCGCTGAAGAAAGCCACCATCCAGAGAACAAGAATGACCCCCCTCACCCGGCCCTTGGTCACCACGACCTTAGCCCTGAGCGGAAAACAAATAGCAAAGTACCGCTCCACGCTTAAGGCTGTGATGTTGAGGATGGTCGAGTAGGTGCAGCTCTCGCTCACGAACTGGAACATTTTGCAAAGCTGGTCCCCGAAATTCCACGGTCGATAGCGCCAGATTCTGTACAGGTCAAGAGGCATACAGAGAAATATCAAGAGATCCGAGAAAGCCATACTAGATAAATAAAGATTAGTGGTAGTCTTCATGTCCTTGTATTTGGTGACGACCAGAATTGTCATTAAATTCCCTGTAACCCCGATGAGAAATAGGAGAGAGCAGGTGACCGTTATACCGGTGAGAATAGGAACGGGAAAAAGGTTAAAAGGATATTCCATCTCCCAATCAGTTGCATTACCCCAACTGACAGTGTCCTCCAGGGTATAGTTGCACGAACAGTTCTGATGGTGTGTCCAGTTATTCATCCTAGTGGCTATAAACCGGACTTGTTTGCAAGTCCTCCAGTTTGAAAGATGTGCGAACACCGACCTTGTCCCGAACTCTGCATCTCCGATTTTTGAGCCGGAGAAAGAAATAATTCCGTAGCATTAATGAGCCGCGGCACCGAAGCGCACTTAACCGACGCTATGGAGCGAAACGACCAAAAATAACGTTTCATTGCTGCCACAGGTACACTGTGTTTTGGGGGTCATTTCCTGTGTTATTCAAAGGCGTACTCGAATGTCGAACGTTTCTTTATCTTTAGCTTGCAGAAGATGCTGAATAAAATTTGAAGGACTTATTTGTTAAATAACTGTCAGGCGGAAATGAAAGTAATTTACACTTTTATTTTACAGTCAATCCATAAAACAGACTAATATGCTGTTGTTGACCACTGCAAAAAAATTATATTATTTAACTTTTTAGAGGAACCTCGCGTATTCAGGATCCTGCCTTCTCCCGCTCCGTACTAAATCTCAGACACACCTGCGCACGGAGCAGGCAAGGCAACCTCATCCAAGAAAATGTATGCAGAAATCATTTAAAAGTTTTCTAACGTTTAAGTATTAGCATGGGTGTACGCGTGTTGCGGGCGTGTCCGTATGTTCTGTTGTGGGTGGGTGCTGATATATATATATATATGAACCTTTCCCGTACGTAGGCCTACGCATCGTGAAACCTGTAAGAAAGGCTAATACATGTATTATATATTCTGGAAACATAAAATAATACTTATGAGATCAAAACACAATATAAGAAGTAAATCATCACCCAAGAATTTTAATGCTGATCAAAACAACAGCAAAAATATATTTTACACGTAACGGAAACCAATAATTTACTGCCCTCTGGTGGTACACGTATAGAATAAGACAACACCAGGCTACGTGCGGTCATTACTCAGCCTATATATATATTTTTCAATAAACCTGCGAATTGCTGGGTAATATGGGTAACAATTTATTTGATTTATTCATAGCCGACAGAATATGGTGAAATTTAATTAAATGGTTTTGATAAATCTAACAAGCGCGTTGTTTCCAAGGCCCACCTCAACCCCAAATTATGTCGTTACATTTCTTTAAGTGCGGTGTTACGGTGTATGAGCGCTGTCCGCAGTGCTGAATGGCAGTAACTCTACAAGCGTTTCCAAGGATTCCCACTACTCAAAGATCTCACACTTTCAGTCTCGCGCTATAGGCTCTTACAGTAGCTTTAAATGTCAAATTCGCCTTTGAGTGTTTTGAAAACTGCCGGTAGTAAGGATTTAAATAAAAAAATAAAAGAATCTATATAAATTAATCTGATTATAAATTAAACTTTTCTAGAAAACAAAAACTTGTGATACAATCGTTTACATTTTTTGCTTCATTTCCTTACGTCATTTTTGAAATGTCAGAAGATCTAGGTAGTAAAACATTTATAGAATATAAGCACATTTTTAAAAATTCTGTAGTTATTTAACTCGTGTTTGCTTTTGCCATAGAGCAATACACAAATATTTCGAAACAGATTGTCAACTGTCCTCATTAAATTAGCTTTTTTTTTTTTTTTTTTCCAGTAGTGCATTTCCAGGTTGTCGCCAAAGAGTGGCGCTACACTCCGCTCCAATAGTAAAGGAGAGGAGGAAATAATCCACCGATCGCAAATACGGTTTAAAGCAGTTGTGATTCAGTGTTACTTTGTCAAACTTTTCTGCTTGTGTACACGTATTAATTATGGGATTGCATTACACAACGACTCTCTTCCCCAACGGGATACATTTTAATACGGTATTTAAAAATAAAAATAAACACACTATATTTAACAACCATTATCTGCCAGTCGCAAGGCTGTGTTATTTCCCACTACTGTGCAACACGTCCCCTTCTCCCGTTCTCTCTTTATTGAGAATGAACAGTATGGCCTTTACAGATTCGCATCACTATATTTTGTGAACTACAGCCTTTATACAGAGAGCCAGCCGTTCGGTGGAATTAACTTCACCATGTTTGTCACTCAATCACTCAGTAACTGATGTCAGATCTCTCTCTAGAATGTACGGTAGCTGTCTCTGATTTAGGATTTGGCTGCTATGCATGAACCTAGACAAAGCAGTCTAACAAAGCGAAAGAACAAGTAAAAATAAAAAATAAAGCAGCAACAACAATAGGAACCAAAAAAATGGCTTTAGATGGCGTGTTGGGATTTTGAATTCGTAATCCCAGACTAAGAACATCGTAATGAGTTTTAAATAAAAACTTTGGGTGGAAAAAGGTACATCCAGCAATGTGGTGCAGCTGCGTCTGTCATTACAGCAACGCCTGCCCTACTTACCTGTAGGTGTTTACTTGTGTTGGCTGTAGTAAAACCTTCGTACATACACCACAAGTGGAGATCGCAGAAGAATGTTTTCCCTCCTTACAGGAAACATAGTAGCATCATGGCTACCACCTTTTCAGAGGAAACATTAGACGAGCTTTGGTCCGTCAATGTGTAGGCCTTTCCTTGTGTCCGTGGTTTAGATGTAATAGATTTTATACTCGTTAAATTGACGCAGTTGGTGAATGGGGCCTAATTTGTATGCTTGTGAGTGGAAATATGAATGTGGGAACGTGTTCTTAATGGGAAGGGGTTGGTGGCCAGAAACGACATATTATCATCAGCTTCCGAGCCGTGCTATTAATGTGCTGAAGTAAGACATCGTCTTGTGGTCGTTCATGGGGAAGTAAAATCAACAGACATACAAACAATCGTCTTTGATTGGAGCCCGAACCTGGGACTTTTAGTGGGTCAAATATAAACTATCTAAATAAAGTAATGCAGGCCGCAGATACAAGGTCCACGAGACCGGCGTGGTTCATTTCCTCACAATATATATGATGTGGTTAACGTAAATTGGGTTTCTAAGACAACGTAGACGGTTAACGTCACCAGTATTTGAAAACTGAGAATCCTGTACTTCGCAGAATATGCACATACACTCTAGACTTGTAATCCATTATAAATTTAGTTTGAACCGTTAAAATTGTGCTCCTATTTACATTAGGGTTTTATATTCACTCAGCAATATTTTTCTGCACACAAGAACGTCGCCAAGGAATCTGCGTTGCCGAAGTCCATGCGCTACAGTTCCACAGACTCTCAGAGTGCACGATGACCGTAACAATTCAGAAAGTTCATCTGGGTACACACATTATTCACGGACTCTCAAATTATCAACCCACGATAACCTCAAGGCAATACAGAAAGACGCCAATATGTGAGTCTCTCTTATGGGTGAAAATCTTGTACGCCTACAAGTAAACGGACACTGATCTGATGAGATCTGTAAAAAGCAAAAGGCGATGCGGCAAAAATATATAACATGTCCACACAGTCTAATAAAGATTTTAAAATGTAACTTCTCGGGCAAGTACACAGTTGACTTTAGACTTAATTCCACGGTCTGACTTTGGCTCCCTATCAAGTGTAGTCCAGGCAGAATATTCGTATGTAAAGTTGAGCCACACACTAGTTCCTATGCTGGGCGGGTACATCACCAGCGCGGAGAGAGCAAGCGGATGCGCTGTGTAAACCCCAGAGCTACGGGACTGCACGCAAGAACACAGCTAAAGACTTATCTCAACTGCCCGTGTCGGTGGTTGGCGGAGCATCGCTTTTCATTTAATGAGGTACGTTTTATTTTATTTTTTTAAACACCAACAGCTAGACGGAAATGGCATTGAATAATTAATCTCGCGATGTTTTATTTTAACAGAAACTCTATAAGGAAAAGAGAAACGCCAGCTCGCATAAAAGTTCCGGGGAGATAAGGGGTGAAACGCCTGTTGGCATTTCTTGTTAATGCGTGTTGGTTTGTACTCCAACGCATTGACACCCAGGGATTTGTGCGTGACTAGGCAGGAAGAAAAGTGTATATTTATAGTGTTAGATTCATTGTCCTAAATGACGCAATTTAAAGCCAGATGTTTTGTTAATGTGCCTGTCGGTAGTTAATACTATTGAGCAGCTTGGGTTATTACTTAAAACAATGAAAATGGGTAAAGGCTGGGTCGTGGTTTAGTTGCGCAGCCTGCCTTCAGTAGTTGAGGGTGATATCCTGTAGTTCGTTTTTGGCCTATATATTTGGTGTTTACCTAGCTACGGCCACGTCTGCTACTACAAAACTGTGAAAGTGTTTTGGAATTAGACACGGATGCTCCAGTTTTCCTCACTTTATTTCTAGGACATAACGTGTCCAATAAACAAGATCACATTAACAATGGGGATGTCGATGGTTTAATTATTTCTAGACATCGTTGTCCTTGACCCTATAGTTGTTATTTTAATTGACCTCAGCTCCGAACAATCTAACTGAATAAAAGAATAAACAAAATAAATGTATATTGACATTTCTCTCTGAAATGCGACTCGGTGAAGTCAGGTGGAGCAAAGCTTCGCCCTTCTTGCGTTCCTGCTGGTTGAGCTGTGTTCGGTATGCGCCCTGTGAATCCCGTTTTAATGTGCCCCCCCCACTACGTTGATCCGCTCTGTGTCAGTAGACATAGCCCTGCTCAGTGTGGTGTAGAGCCGGAAGGTAACAAACGGGCAGTTTGGTTAAAATACTGATTAGTTCGGTTACAACCCAATGACACCTGTGCACAGTCCGTTGATAGTGTGAAGCTATTGGGAATTTTTTTAAATGATTGCAAAAAAAGGTGTCATTGCCTGATCTCTATGGTCGGATACTCCCTTGGGTAGAGAAGCACGAGGAAGTTATTGGAAGCTCATTTAAATTTATTCATAAGAAGGTATTCATGTGATCTCCTGCCTTTGTTGCAAACCTCAGGAAAGACTAGGCCAACTGAACGGCCAGCTATTACAGACGCTACAGAGTGGCCCTGTGCTGTGGGAGGATGGCAGTTAACAGCCACAGGGGCAAGGCCTCTGATTAAACACAGAGGGAGGGCTTCAGTTGACTTTGTGGGCAGGTGGTGATTTGTGACGCAAGAGCTTGGAAGTGATGGCTGCTTTTATTTCCGCTTCAGCGACGCGGTTGTTATTGTGTAATCCCGCTGTTATTTTTATAAACATTTTAGTTGTCAGCCCCTTCTCTCAGAGAAAGAACTAAACAAAACACTGACAGCACAAAGCACTGTCTGCACGGTGTATTCTGTGTTTTTGTTTGTTTGGTTGGTTGGTTTTAATTCTGTAATTCTGTCCTAGGATGGTTTGGGGCTTGCTTGAGGTTTTGACCACGGCTTTTTCGCTATTACTGGTGCAGATGGCTCAGGGTGAGAATTGTGCTCTGGGCGTTGGTTGTAGTTTGTGATTTGTGAGGGTCAACTCGTGACACCACCTACAGCGCCGCTAATCGAACATGGGAGACGAAAGCTGATGAATGTGAATGGGCGGTGTGAGACATTGATGATAGGGTGTAGGAAGGGTGTACCTTGCCCTTCCCTCCTGTGATCTGGACGGTCTTGTACTTCTAGTGATCACTGCCTTGGTTTCAGCAGCGTCAGATGCCGATTGAGGGACATCAAATGGCGCTTTCAGTGTGACGGCTGCTTTGCTTCCCGGTGCACCCCCCCAAGTGTCTCAGCGGGTTTGAAGTGCCTGGGGCTTATTCCAGAAGGTTCTCCCTGGCCTTTGGGTCAGACCTCACGGACGACTGCACAGGAAAGCATGATCTTGTGGTCGCCGATGTGGTAAAACGAGCTGTTGTGACAGGAAATTGTGATGAGTAAAAGGCAGTGTGTGTGTGGGGGCGATGAAAGAGGGTGTGTGTGTGGGCGTGTATATGTGTTTTTGGTGTGTGTGTGTATGTATTTGTTGGGAGGACGTGTATGTTCGTAGATGTGTTTGTGGAGGCATTGATGGCTACACAGTAAGTCACCCACTACTGCTGAACGCTGCCGGGGTTAACTGCAGGAACGGTCGAGACTCAACAACCTGAGTGGTTTCTCGTGTCCAGAGATGC
Organism: Hiodon tergisus; assembly: GCA_025775045.1. Taxonomy (NCBI): domain Eukaryota; kingdom Metazoa; phylum Chordata; class Actinopteri; order Hiodontiformes; family Hiodontidae; genus Hiodon; species Hiodon tergisus. Next base: position 15,376 of record JAOVYW010074039.1, read on the forward strand.
CTTTCGCATCTGGTTAAATTGAGTGTGCTGTTCTGCCAAACAAGAAAACATTCATTTTCAGTGTGTCCTCAGGGCCTGGTTGGCAATGATGGGCCCCCATTGTGGGGGGAAAAAAATTATTCTACCAGAGTATACCAGAGTACACAAGGGTTTTTTTTTTTACAAATAGCATTCATAGTTTTACAAAATATATTAGTGTGTTGTGAGAAGAATGTGACCAAAACTATGTTGTGCATTTGAGCGAATCCCCGTGTACTTGAATGCTCCGTACTATATGCAATTCTGACCACTAGGTGGCAGAGGCTGTTTATTTTACAACCACTTCCCTTACAAGGACGCATTTTCCCATTTAACATTTGAATACCGGATTTAAATGAATGACGAAATACTGCCGTGCAGTTGTTTTTCATGTAATATAGGTTTATGTTTATTTGTTTTTTGTTTTGTTTTTTTAGTTGGATTTAATGGATTTTCTTGCTTTTATTCTAGTTTGGTCTGACTTGCAACTCATAGCTTTATTCTCTTGTCTTTCTTATCATTTTATTCCTTTTTTAGAAAGGAACCTTCTGTGTTGGTATCTATGTGTATTGTTTCTGTCAGACTTTTTTGCCTCTATGTTTTTTCTATTATAGTGCACTTAGAGCTGTTTTGAATGATGGGTGCTACACAAATTGTTATTATTGTCACTCCATGTAATTGGCAGGAGGGGTTTTGCTTTTCCTAATTTACTTGCGTAAATATCCAGCTTCAGAAGTGCAGTGTAGTGTAAATCTCACGGTCGTCAAGTCACTTTGTATTCTCCGCAAATAAAGTCAATGTTTACGTACAGCTCGACAAAAGTCCAATAGTCTTGACGGGTGATATATATTTTATCCGTTCTTTTCTTGTGGCTCTTCAAACACCGCCATT
>JAOVYW010074040.1:11454-41073 GCA_025775045.1 Hiodon tergisus
CACTTCTCCCCCTCTATTAGTCAACACCACTGGTGATTTAATAAACCGCACTTCTCCCCCTCTATTAGTCAACACCACTGGTGATTTAATAAACCGCACTTCCCCCCCTCTATTAGTCAACACCACAGCTGATTCCATAAACAGTACAACAAATTTTCCATTGAGTACTGCCACAAATTACTTAATTAACACTACTTCTAGTTCTCCATTATACAATACTAGTAGTGATTCTGTCAATGTGACAAGTTTTCCTTCCCTTAGCCATACAATTACTAAACCCATAAACTGGACAGTTATTCCATCAAGCAAAACAACACCTCTCCTTGAAAAAGGCACATCTAATATTCCAGCTAGCCGTACATCTCTACCGATCTCTACAAGTGCACCACCGCTCAATACTTCCCGCCACCCTATCAGTGGAGCTCCCAGTGAGTCAACTGTCGACCACGAGCCTTCGTCAGACATGTCCACAGGGAGTCCGGCCACAGTGGGAACGATGGATAGCACTGCAGAGACACACTCTCACATCATTGGTTCACCTGCTATCCGCACCACGGCCTCAGCTGTCAGCAACAATGACTATGTCCCAGGCTGGGCTATAGCCCTGCTGGTGCTGGCAGTCATACTTCTGCTGCTCCACATAATTCTCCTCATCCTGCTGGTAAGTCTTACCACAAAGGCCTTCGCTCATGTGGGCTCACCTCTGGAAATCTCTGATTTGTTCCTGCAAACTGCATTGAAGCCTCATTTCATTTTTGAAGGTACTTGTATGTAGGGGAGTGCCGGTGATGACCGTCAAGAATTGGAGACCTCACCTAAAGCTTTCTGGTTCAACTTGGTACTTATCCTGTAATCCTCTGTCTACCCCCAACCCACCCCCCTCCCTTACCCAGTCGGTGCAGTGGTGTGGTAGGCCCAGACCGTACGGCTTCCTGAACACATCTGGAGAGCCCGTCCTGTACAATGACATTAACCATGGGACGGACATTCCAACGCATTCCACTCACAGCCACTTCGAGGCACCCAACGGCAAGATCTACGTAAGCAAAGAGAAGATGTGAACACATATATAGATATATAATGGTGCATCCAACTTGTAACCTTTTATTTAAGAGTTTAGGTAGTTTCTTCCCAGTCAGAAAATACCTTATTACTCAAAATAAGGTTTTTTTTAAGTCAGTTTCCGCCAGCCTAGTTTAATCACGGTGCCTATTTATTTTTCAAATCTTAATAAAGTGGTGGAGTGCTGAAATAGGTCAGTCTTTAGGTCAATCAAATTCTATATTATTGCTGGATTGACATTTGTGCCAAATGCAAAACGATTTGGCCAGCTTCTATCAATCAGCCATGGGTATAATAATATAGTGCAATCACGTATTAATGCAAACAATTGGAGAGTACTTGCTGCTGGATCCCTGGGTAAAAACTACATTAAATTGCTCAATGGGAAAAATCTTATTCAAAGTTGGTCTGGTTTCCAACAGATTATTTAGGGAATGGGGATATGAATCGGCCTGAAATAAGGCTGCAGCTTAAGTGCTTCTGTTGCATTAAATAAACATTAACGAAAACAGTGTCAACTAATTAGCTGCTTCACTGATACTGTAAAAAATGGTACCATTAGAACACCATTCCTGAAGAACATTGGCGCGCAGTGGTAGATAAAAGCTGTGTTGATGAAAGACACTGGTAGCCACCAGGATTACACCATGGATACTGTGCTGCCTTAATGAATAATACACTATAATCTCCTCCATTACACCCAACCAGCTTAAAACAAAGTGGTGAGTGGCACCCACTTGCATCCTGCAAGCCAGCTCCCTTCCCGACACACTAAAACACACCTACACAGATTCTGTTTCTGTGCGGGTGAGAGGAGTGCTGGCTACGGCCCCAGACTTTGCCTGGATCAGCTCCTGTTACTGAGAATCCCGGTTTCCCTCCTCTTTCATAGACACTCCTTTGTGCCCAGTCAGCTTTGACAGGGAAACTTGAGGCGTGGGAAATGCAATGCTTCCATCGAGACACTAGGCCCAACCCCTTTCAGCTACAATCTCAACAGCTCCACACCAAGCCTGTGCTGCCCAACCTTTCCGTCCCACCCAGCAACCTGTTTCAGTCTGGATACCTCCTATTAAACCCACAAACGACACAACAAAAACATCCAAGTTTCTACATTCTCTGGTTGTTCTCTAGAATCTGCTTGGCTGTTGCTTCTCCGCCTTGTTCTTTTCACATGCACATTAACAAGTGAGCGGAACCAGAAGTGCTGTATTTTGTTAGGATACTGCAGTTTTTTAACCCTAGGATAACAATCATCTATTAAATCTCGACAGCTCTGGAATACGTAGAAAACAGAATTTGTTTACTAGATTTTAATGTATTTAAAGGCAAGGAAAAACAAAAGTCTGCGAGTCTGCAGGTTTAGCAGGGAGTTTTTGTTAAGAAGAAAAAATCTAGTCCGATAACACCTAACAAAGAGAGCATTCAGCAAGCAAAAATAAGAGCCCGTTTGTCACGATGCAAAAACAGAAAATAAATTTCATGTGTACATTAATTGAACAAGTCACGTCTCTGAAATAAAATGGAAAAAGATAAAAACATTACAGGAATTTAACAGGGAGTTTCTCGTACAGAAATACCATAGTGGTTAAGGTGACTTGTAACCAAAAGATTGCTGGTTCAAGTCCCAACCCAACCCTTGAGCAAGGTACCCTAACCTGAAGTAAAATATCCAGATGTATAAGTGGATGAATGTAGAAATTGTGAGCTGTGTAAGTCCCTTTGCATAGAAGCATCTGCTAAGCAACTAAATTACAAGTTGGATAATATTCAAATTAAAACACAACTTTCTCGCTCCACTCCCCCTATCATTTTAACTGGAACGATGCGAGGAGTTTTTGTTTTTTTTAAGCGGACCCAGGGCAGACCGTTCTCTCCGGCTGGGGTACAGAAGCATCAGTGTCTATGGTAAGAGATGAGTAATGACCTTCAACATTCTTCTGTGACAGGAAGACGTGGAGAAACCAAGGAAGAACCGAACCGGGATGTACGTGGTGAATAAGTAAAAACTACACTGAGAATGGTTTGTATGACGGTAGGCGCCGTTGGTCTTCGCGAGGCCATGGTGTAAAGCTGGAAATGGACACATGCCTAGCACCTTAAGCAAATGAAGTAATCCACGATTATGAGTAACTGACATTGACAGACTTTTGCAATGGATGACAAGCACGTTGTTGACAGTCAAGAAAAATAGTGTTTACATTTATTAGTGACTTTCTTTTACTGTAAACAAAGTTTTATGTTTAATAGCATGTCGAGATGACTAATTTGGGCATTGAGAATCAGGGGTAATCAGTAATTTACTCACGGTAACAAGTGGTAGCTCTCTGTTGATGCTGTGTTGCCTGGTTATGAGTGTGAAACATTACACCATTCATCCAAGTTACACCAATGGCATACTAGGCGGAATGGCACAAACTAAACCACTGATATGTAAGGCGATGTCTTCTTTTTAACCCTTTTTTTACAGGAAAAAAACCTGTAATGGCTGCACCTGTCTGTCCTTCTTTCCCCAGTAAGCTACTTACCATCCAGAAACCTGTTGGGAGTACTTGATTAATGAATGAAATGAGAACGGAGGAGGAATCGACACACACGAACACACACATTCTCAGCTCTACTTGCGTAATGGATTTGGGAAACCAAAGGGCTGGGGACAGTCTTCCTCTCCAGCATATTTCAGTGTCACTGTCATAGCCTTGCGATAAAATCATACATTTATAAATGTACAGTTGTTTAAAAGTGCCACTCTGTAATGTACTACTGACCTTCCCAGGCTTGAATTTCCATGAGAATGTCTACAATTAGTAATTTTTGAGCAAGGGTAACGTTTGTAAACTTCCATGTGTTCTTTGCCATTTTCAATATTAATACAGTATAGCGTATTGAAATGATGCTTGAGGTTAGGAGTATAATTTATTTATTATTAATATGCTTTGATCACTTTTTGTTCTAACAATGTAAAAATAAAAGAAACTGATTATTTTGATATTGACCATATCAAATCTCAGTTATCAATACTGTACTTATAATAATAATGATTTCTAAAATGAAATCGTAAACCTTCTCATGACATATTGGGAAATATTTGAAAACGTACCACCCTTTGATTTTACAATAATTAATGTCCTGTAATGTAAATCGTGACAATCCAGGGCTTAAAAGTGTCCACACCTGGAGTAATACTTAAAAGTTTTTTTTTAAATAAAATAAAATATGGTGTTAACATTCATCTTCAGGAACAGTGTACAGGCGGGCCACTAAAGAGGCCAATAACAGCGCAGAACAACAGCGGTGTGAAGAGCCGCATTTTGGAACGCGCTTCTAGTCAGTCCAGTCGCGGGTGAGCTAATGCAGCACTTCGGCTTATACTCCTGTTCGCGCCAATCAAACGTAAGCGGCTCCAGCGGGCACCCGTTTTCCTGGCACACGTCGGGTCCCTTGGGACCCACCGACCAACTTTCAAACGCCAAGACGTACCTGAACGGTGTCCCTGATCAGATGTTTCGATTCACCGCATGGATACTTCACCGTGCCTCAGAATGGATCCAGGTAAACAACGGCGAGTTCTGCAGAATACGCGAATATATGTCAGAGTGACCTGTTACGAGTTGAGTGGCAAAGTGAAAAACAGTCGCTCTCGTAGTACCAGCAATAAACGTCTCGTTAATAAGCCAAGCCGCTCTACTACCCTTTTTAAAGACCGGTGTCGCATGCTTGCAGGAATAAGACACTAAACCTAATCTCACCTCACAAAATATCGGCCGCTAAACCAGGGGCGATGGGGAAAGCCTGTAAAACAAATTACTATGGAAAATGCTTAAAGACAAACATCCTAATATAGAACTGAAATATGCAGCAACCAGGCTGTCCTGTTCAAACAAACTTCAGATCAAAAGGGTTGACCATCCTGCCCTCATAATTCTGACGGCAAGATAACTACAGTAAATCTACAGATAATTTTTAAATGAACTGGTATTCAACATATACTAGAAAGGTGATATTCATTACGCATATAAAAAAAAATATTTTATGAAGACGGTTAATTTTCTGTGCTGAAGCGCTAGGGAAAACACAGACAAGGAAGAGTAAGACCTTCTTGAAATGGTAACAAACTGCCAGGACCCCGTTCACTACCAAGTGCTACATATTAAACTGTGCTAAGGTACTGAAAAGATTCATGTAAATTTAATTATTTCACTGCCCATGTTTTCTTGCAATACTGCCCGGACATTTAGCCCCCGCCGCCACTTGTTTTCACCACACCCCTTTGCACCTCACCCAGTGTCCATTTAATCTCGTAGGGAGGTGGTGAATCAGCATGAGTTTTGTGGATAGCAACCATACAGCCAGGTTTGCTTTTAGAAAGCATGTGAAAAACATATGGCACTCTTACCTTGTTACTGAACGAAAAAACTAACTCTGTAGAACGGCAACTAAGTAATTAAGTTCACTTCTCCCGAAATTACCATTAATAGGGGTATACACAACAACAACAAACAGCAACGTAGTTATAACATTTCTTTAATGTTCGCCACGGAGTAACATACACATGTTGGATAATGTAAATAAACCGAACCTGTAACTTACCAAACAAGTAAGTGTGCAGTGAATAAGTTATTATGATGCTTTTTATTGTTCTTCAGTTTTAAATCCAGACATGTCATTTGCTTTAACGTCACTCTGACATTTTCAATGTCGCACGGTTACATGAGCAGGGGTTTTGCTGGTCATTGTTAAGCCACCTTGTTGCCTTGCATTTTAGGCTCCTTCTGTGGTAAACCCCACAAAAATCCATAGTTTATACCTGAGATTAACTGTTTTAGGGCAAAAGCAGGTATCAAGAAGGTATCCGTCAAGAAATTCAAAAACAGTAATCATGATTTTTTTGATCATGGTTTGAAAGATATGAATAATGCAATCAAAAGAAAAAGTAATTTGCAAGAAACAATAGAACAGAAAATGGCTAAAATATTATGCGGTCTTAGTCAGTTTACAAATGGTGTAACCAAACAGAGAAGGGAACAGTGTAGACAAGGTACCAACTTATAAATCTCAACAGTTTGGCACTCTGCACAGAAACTCGCATTCAGTAACCTGTGCCGTCGAAGTCTCATTAAGATGCGGAATATTCTAGGGTATTGCAAAATAAAACTAAAAACAGTGATGAGCAGAACAGCATCCCAGAACGCTAAAACAGTAGGAGTGAACCCTACAGCATCACAGGTGCCTGCAGATTCACATTGCCATCAGGGAAGACATCTCTTACCAACAACGCTGAACCTCCAGTGTGTAAAAAGACCAACCGTTCCAAATTGGGTGGAGGAGACCACACTTCTGAAATGGATCGTGACGTCAAAAGGTACACCTACGCAATTATTTTTACAGATAATGGATAACATATTTAACTCAACAGGTAATTCAACCATATTCAAACAGACTTCAATTAATTACTACATTTTGTTTAATTATTATTAGTTATTAAGGCAGGGAAATGGTCGTTTTGTAATAAATCTAATTAAGCAACAATAATTAAAATAATTTCTCTGTCTACTCTGAATCCTTGTGACTTGCAGATGCAAGTCATGAAAACAGCAAACACACATTTTAGCATTTTATTAATATTAAAAAGGCTTTGTAAATACAAATGACCTAATCCACCATCAGTCTATAGTTTTCAAAAGTGAAGCGAAGGTAATTAATAGTGATCTTTTAATTGTTTTAAACCAATCTAGTTGAATATCTATCAAGCATGCAAAGTACTCCAGGAACTGCCACTATGAGCCAATCAAACTCAAGTAAGGGAGCCATCATAGAGAATTTGCTGACTTGATTTTTTTCCCCCTCCAGAGCCCTGCTGTCCAGGTATAACTGGTCAACACCTGCGGTAGTCACTCACAGCTGACCACATATTTCTGTGCCTATAGCGTCTTCAGCCACAGCTCCAGGGCAAACTTTGTGCCGGTGCTGACCCGCTCCTTGTCCTCTCCCTCTGCAGGCGCCCGGCTGCACAGGGCAGACGATGGTAGATAGGAGTTGCTGAGCCTGCCCTCTGGAGACACTTCAGACATCCTGCAGTATGAACAGAACAGCCAGTAACATTGGAGCACATAGTGGAGGGTATTATGTAGAGGCAATGGAATAGGAGGGGTTATTAATAAAAGAATAAGACCTACAGTGATTATTTAAATAAAAATAAACTAAAAAACTAAAACAAGTATAGATTGTAGGATACACACAAAATTACAAAACTTTAAAATCTGTATAAAAGTATTAGCTTAGTGGACTGTACCTGACCGCTTTAGGCAGGTTTGCTGGCAGTGTCCAAGAATCATTTTCTCCATCCACTGCAGACACAATGGCCCTGGCCATCTCAGCATCCACCCACAGACAGCCGCTGACCTCAGCAGGCTCAGGCCGCAGGTCAGCCTGAGCGTTGTCAGGAGAGGCGTTCACGGGCGTTTTAGACACTGAAAGTCCATGGCTCCCTTTGCACAGTACTATTAATCTTATCTTCAACTGCAGGGTGCAACGTCACCGTTCATAGCAAACTTGTTCTCAACATTTGAGTCCGATTAAACAAATACACAAAGACCAGAGTTTGGACTACCTTGGTTTGGAAATAGTTACTTTGTGTGGTGCCACAAGTATTTATTCTGCAGTGGATTTTGTAATCAAATTTACAGCAATGAGTTGACTATTGTGACGAGTGGAACACCTGATGTCAATAATTATTAACACAAATCAGTCCAAACTATAAGAACTGAAGATATTAGCTTTGGAACAAATACTTGAAAAAAAAGTCTATTAAAATAGAGAGTAGCATACCTGAAGCTGCAGGTGTGTCAGCTTGGTACGTAAAAGCATGTAGGTGACGATGTGGTGTCTTTGTGGCAGCCCTCTTGACAGCATGGGTGGGTACACTGACTAATTAGAGGGGGGAAAAGGTAACTGATTAGGACTACAACTTGTCTATTAATCTATTACATTTTTATTCCAAAACATAATACATCTGTCACAATTGTATCTTGTATATGAAAATAAATACATATATAATGTTCAGTTGCTGGAATAATGTCCTGAAGGTGTATTTCAGGAATAATCGTATGATGCTACACCTTATATATTTATGGTTTGTGTGTGTGTGCGTGTGTGTGTGCGTGTGTGTGTGCGTGTGTGTGTGTGCGTGTGTGTGCGTGCGTGCGTGTGCGTGTAGTCAAGCTAAGCAGCAAGAATCCAGAACATTAAGAAGGACGGGTTTATTTAATGACGTTTAATTTGTTGTCATGAAATCATAACCCAAAGAATAACTGCCACAATAAACCAGAACACATCATGTGACCCACCTCATCCCAATCAATATAAATCGATTAATTCATTCATTCCTTCCAGGACAGAAAACCTTATAATCTTTTGGATAAACACTGACTGAAGGACATTTTAAATTACTTTACAGTACTTTGTACTTACTAAAACTGGGGTCTCTATCCCATTACCTGAGTAGTTGCTGAAAGTGTTCCGCAGAAAGTAAAGTTCTGAGGTACCTTGCTTGAGTAACAGATGGGCACTGTCATTCACACACCTCCCACAGCCCAAGCAGCTGAGATGAGCCATCATCAGGTATCAGCTTCAACCCGGTTTCCTCCCAGAGCTCCCGCAGTCCTGCATCTAGCAGCTGAAATACAGGCATACTCAGAACCCTCAGAACTGCAGAACAAACTGTGTGGGAGACTGACTGCCGCCATTCCAAATGGGCCTTCTGGGTGAATGAGCCCAACATGGATGTGGACACAGAGGGTGCATTAATGCAGGTTGGGGGGAGGGTCAGTTAGAGCAGACCAAGCCCTATGAGCTGGAATTCATAGGTTTGAATCCAGCACAAGTCACCTGTGACCGACACAGAGGTGGTGCACAACTGACAGTGAGCTGGGGTGGGTGAATCGGTGGGTTTTCTCACAGCTTGTCAGTAACAAGTGTCTCCCGTTTGCTTTCTTCGGTGCCTGCAGGCTTGCAGTACGATTGAGGGGGAGGTGCCGCTCCTCCAACCAGTGCTAAATCACTTGCGTGAGTTGTATAGCCTGCGAGTGGAGAAGACTAGTCATACTTCCTCACCCTCTGTGTGTGTGTGTGTGTGTGAGTGCGTGGTAGCAGAATTTGAGAGGATGAGCCACATTACCACGAGATGTGAGATTTGTTTTTTAAAGATTATTATTATAGCTATACCTTTTCATTCAGTTCCACGTGGCCCCCTGAAAATACATTAAAAAAGCAATTTAACACAAGGCAATATCACAGTGATTAATGTGTCCGTTACAGCGTGTCGTACCTGGTGGGACCCACACATTGGGGAAAATCCGGAGGCTGGCTGCCCGTCGAGTAAGCAACACCTTCTGATTGGCTGTCTGCAGCAAAACAGCAACACCAACATCCACTCCACGGCTCTGGATCTCTGCAGGAATATCAGTGGCCTCTGACTTGGACAGGTACTTAAAGGGACAGAAAGAGGCCCTCTAGGAAGAAGAAAAAATAATTTATATGGAAGTATACATACATTAAATATTTTGATATATAACCTAAACGATTTGCTGACATCATAAAACACAGGGAGGCTTGATATGCAAAATGTATATGCCTACTCAAATTAACCCTGTTGTGTCAAATCAACACATTGTACGTATTGCTTCTTTCACACAGCTTCAATGCAGTTCCAATGATGGAGCACTTAATTAGCTTTTGTAAAAGTAGTACACGGCTTTAGAGGCGACTTGCATTTCTAATCATTTCACACTTTTACCACCCCGGTGTCCACTGAAGCTATTGAGATTAAACACCTTTCAAAGAGTGAGACAACAGATCACCTACCAGTATATAAACTTAAGGTCTTCTACTCACAAGTAAAATTCCATAACATATATAATAACAGTCTAAGTAATGTAGTCACAGGCCAATCTAATCACAATTCAAGTTTCTTAAACATAAAGTATATTATAACAGTGCAAGTAATCTATAAAACTATCCAGTTTTACAGATGACAAAGGAAAAAAGGACAAAGGAAAGCTAATAGGAAACTCATATAGTCCTAGTCCAAGAACACAATCGTGTAGCATGATAAAATGTAAAATTTCCTTTCAGAATTCTGTAACGTTAGTTCCTATTAACCAATTTTGAATAATATAACACTGATGCTGTTGATTGCTCCACTTGAATGTCCCCCTTTGAATTTACTTCGCTATACATTCAATGTACCTTAAGTGGAACGCTCATTCCTGCTTTGCCGTTTTCCTGTCCAAACACGATGAAACAATTGTTGTCGAGGGAACAGCTCACTTCTACCTGGTCGTCCTTGCTACCCGTGAAGTGTCCAGTTATACTCTGAGAAACACCAAATGAAGTACACAGTTCGGAAATATACACGTGGTTACTAGCTAGTTTAAGCATATGGCGAAACAAAACATTTATTCTGATTTGATGCCAAAATAAACCATGATGTTCGATTTATAGCTAACTGACCTGCACAAACCGGGCACGCTGAGGAACACTGCTTTCCTTAGACAGGTGGACTAGAATTTTTCTCACTGTTTCCATTATTATTTCTTTGGGTATTTATTTTTTTATGCGTTTGTTCAGATTAACTACGCATGCTTCCTAACCATTATTTCAAAACATCATCAGTAACACTAACAGTTAGCGCTTATAACACCACCGATTTACGAGGTACTATATCGCAGTTCATACACGTCATCCTGACGAAAAGTTTTCAATAGCAAACTATTAAAATGCTTTTTATCAGACGTGCTTTCAACGAAACTTTCTCACTTCCGCGGTAGCATTGGTGGTTAAAACTGACATTGTAAACACGACAAATACGCATGCGCTGAAAATTCACACAATATATATGATGTAATTTCCTCATTTCATTACGAGCTTCCTATAAAACGTATTTTATTACCATTTGTGTAGTTTGATTGATCCTTTATGGTTTACGGTTTAAATACACAACAGGTGTAGTGTTTAAGGTGACAAGGCTTGTAATCGAAAGGTTCAAATCCCACCTCAATGGATGAATGTAAAATTGTGAACTGTAAATCGCTTCGGATTAAAACGTCTAAACAACTAAATAAACATAAACCTTTATAAACAGGTTTTGTGGTCTGGCATGTATTTTTTATTGTGAGTTCAGGGGTGGTTAGAGGGTAAGGTCTTTTTTTTACTGTTATATGCTGTTATATGCTTGTATTTTGTACAAGCCTTATCGCACAACCAATTCAAAACAAAACAAACTTTTAAACAATAAACCAAAAGTTCTTTTCTTTTTGTTAATAATTTGTTTTTGTCTGTTGATTTCATTTCATCACTATTCCAAGAACTTGTGCCTAAATTTCAACCTAAATTTACCCAAAATATGAGTGAATAAATTTATTCATTGTAATCCTGTATTTATTGGTGAAATAATTTTTAAATGAGACTGACTGATTGATTTGATAATTAATAATAAAACAAGAGACTGAATTGATTAAGCTCCACTGTACGAACATCAAATGGTGCCCTGTAAGAGGAGCTGCTAGCCTGCCCCAACAGTATTTTCCAGGACTTGATGACTTGTCAGGATGTTTGGCCGTCTTTTAAAGGCGTCAGGGAATCATTTTCAACTTTTCCCAAATCGGCTTATTGGAAATTCTGTTTTTCAGTTCCCTCTGGAAAGTCTCTGAACAGTTCCTTGTGACTGACTCCCTGTTTGTAAAAAGCAGTAAATCAAATAAAATATGGATCTCTTGAATCACATTGCACTGAAAGCAGAATGGTTATAAAAGTAAAGTACTTTTATTGTTTTTTTAAGAACTTTCTTCTGTAACCTACATAATTGACCTACATAGTTGAATAAACCAGGTTTAAGGTGACTTTCCAAAGTCTGCAGAGCTGCTCTGCTCATCGCTATAAAATAAACGTTTTCAGAATTTCCAGGTTCATAATGTTAAATACATGCTTTGAACCATATTGTAACGTCAAGTAAGAAATAGCTCAAATTTTGGGAATAAAATTGCAAGATAGTTGCAGTTCTTTAGCATGTGTATATGTGCACATAATAATCAAAAACAAATAAGTTCTGCTAAGACAACATTACTTTAGGAAAGCAGTTCTAGGCATCACTTCAGGTCTTTCGTGAACTTACTAGTGCCTCATTTGGTAATACAGGGCATGCTTCTTGTATTTGTACCACTAAATGTATATTTTACAAATTATAAATTATATACATTTTATAATTTTATAAATGATACATTTTATATAATTTTTATAAATTATAAGGATCCCTTGCTTGCTGTAGGTTTGTCAGTATATTTCTCAGAATCGACCAATTCTACATCACGGGCATGGTGGTTTGACCAGGAGTGCCACACGTAGAACCCCAGCGCAAACAGCAAACACAGAGTTACTGCCAGGAAAACAGATACTGCCACCAGCTTGTGATAGTTGCTCATGGCCGTCATTGAAGCAGATCTGCTCTCTTCTTTCACTAAAAAGATGGCCAGGGTCTGTTTGTGGCCTTTCTCCAGAGAGGTGCAGCTGTAGTTCCCCAGTGTGTCAGACATGGCGGGAAAGAGCAACGTTCTCGGCTCTTGCTGCAGGTAGATTGTCTGGGTGGGATGGTGGCCATTGGGGCAGTTCCATTCTAAAGTTGCCAAACTGGATACCATAGGACACTTTAGCGTTACCACCTCATTCAGGGACACGTACACCTCCTCTACAGGGGGACAGGAAAAACAGGAAATTACCAGAAATCAATGCAGCGGAGAATAGTGATGTGGTATTCATTAGCAGGATACTTAACCTGAGTTGCTACAATAAAGATAAGACCCAGAATGGAAAAAGGTTAAAACTAAAACTGAAAAATATATAGGTTGGTTAAGATAAGCGCATGTGCTAAGCAAATAGAATAAAGTAAAAACCTACCACGCCGTACATTTATTCACAGAGAGACAACATAAAGCAAGCTCATCTTTAGTAATAAAGGACACAAGCCTGTGTAGGCCTTAATCTTACCTGATCTGATTTCGCCAGTTTGAGAATGTGCACACGTCTCCGTCACTTTTCCACTCTCCACATCCTGGAGACTGAAAACAACAAAAAAAGAAATGACTGTGTCTGTGGGAATTAGCCTGTTAAATGTGTCAGACATATGAGGTCACAATAAAGAACTTATACAAATTATATGACTTCCGGTCACCCTTCTGATTTGCACAATGCTGCTTAACCCAGTGCCCGGTGCTGTTTGTGGATTGGCCTTCCTTTCCTACCCCGCACAGCCTCAGACGGGTAGGCCCAGAGAGGCACTCACGCATTGACAGAGACTGTGGAGACATCAGCACAGGCAGCTCGGTCAGGTTCCCAGGCACAGGAGGGATCCTGGGCTAGCACACATTCTGCACAGTTCCAGTAGAATGAGCAGTTTGACACAGGCACCTGGAACACACCTTCGGAGGAGCCGACGAACACCACACCCTGTTAAAAACAGCACAAGAATGCAGTCTCCGCATTTTCCAGAATGTACACAAGCTCATCATCGGTTTCCATAATTTCAACTTCCTGTTGTGTGGGGATGCTTTCAGATACCGTGCGATGCCTCTTTTGCTACATTCTCCAAACCAGGTTAAATGGATTATTTGCCTACCAAGCACCACCATATGTTTATGGGTAGTAATTACGCCGCCTAAGAGTCATAGTCTCGAAAACCAATCACACCTTCTAAAGGCAGTATTGCCGACATAAAGACAGTAAAATAAACTGGCACACAGGACACTTTGTTGAAAGACTGGCAGGATGAGAAATGGAAGAATACATTAGTAATTGGGAGGTGAGAGATACCTTGGTGACAGAAAGGAGAAGGTTCTTGACAGACTGTGGCTGCATCAAGACCTGGACCTCCTCTATGATATGAGGACCTTTGTCCAACAAAACCACTTTGTGAAGGAACCCAGATTCTGCCAAAAAAAATATTAGAATTACCTGACATTCATATGAATCCATGTGTACTTTTTTTTTTTTACCCTTGTTATTTATGTAATTTGCACTCGCTGTGAGTCAAGGTAGAGAGATGACAAGGATTTAGATGTCCTTTACCTCAAACAAAAGGGAAATTCCTTTTAAAAAACGTATACCTGTAAGCAGGAAGAGCACTGTGTAATCTCTGTTATTGGTTGCCCGTATCCTCTGAGCAGCGATCCTGCTGTAGCGTTGGTCTGGGGACGTCAGTGTAAGCTGCCGGTCCACTGAACGCACGCTTTCATCTGCCAGGAAGCGGTTTTTCACTAAATTTAGAATATTATCGGTGGCTGTATGCAACCCACACTGTAATGAGAGACAGGAGGGAATTCAGGCATCACGAATATTCAGATGAGAGAGATGTTTTCTTAATTGAAGGTTAAATTTTTAAGTAGAATTTTACCCTATCATTTTAAAATAATAATGTTCAAGAAAATTGACACCTGCCTTTCCAGCAGTGGCAGGCTGATTTTGACTAATGGTATCCCATCGTAAGCTGTTCCGGTCTAGTAACTTGTACCGCCCCGAAAACACCATCTTAATATCCTTTAACTGAAACTTGCAGACTGCTGACTTCCCCAAACTCATTGACCTGGGGTTGCACGCAGAGGTGAGAGAGAGAGAGAGAGAGAGAGAGAGAGAGAGAGAGAGAGAGAGAGAGAGAGAGAGAGAGATCACAAAGGTTGCCAACTATGAGAGCCACCGACTACTTATTTTTTAATGGATCAAAATTCTTTACAGGCACAAAACATGAATTAAAACAGGGAATTAGTCAAAATACGGCATAGACTTAAGTTTATTCACCTCAGTGAATACAAAAATGCAATAGGTATTGTTAAACAAGGGTGTGTATGTGTGCCTTCTCACCACTGGGAGCTGAATATGCCAAAGAACAGTGTATCATCTGGGGAGCCACCCTTTGGGGGTGGGAGGGTGACAATGTCCTGGATCACATTGAACGGCCGATCACTATCAACTTGACAGAGGAGGTTAGCTTTGGCAAAGGTGGTCCAGCTATTTTGCAGGATATTAACCCCTCCCACGTCAGTCTGCCAAAAGAAAATGGAATTAAACAAAGGTTATTTAATCAATTTGCCTCAATAAATTCATTCACTGAACACTGTATATGTGTCCCCTAAAAATATCTAACAATATATAATAAATCAGGAAAGTCAACTTTTCAATGGACCTTAAGCTCTTAATTCTTGTCTCCCAGTGCTGACCAAAGAATGATATATAGTTCTGAAAAGTCCAGGGAATTCCAGGGAATCCTGGCTTGTTTATTAGAAAAACCCCAATTACATATTTTCTCAATTAGGTTAAAAATATAATTAATATAAAAAAAGTTTATATAATTTTTCTGCATGAAATAAATAATATAATTAAAATTACATTACATTTTTTGCTGAGAGCCAATCAACTGAATTCTTCATAATTCCATTGGGATGTTTTGTTACCTACACAGTGTTATTTTATATGACTGACCACTGGAATAGTTTGTCTGCTAATCGAGAGCTGACAAAGCACGCGAGAGAGAGAGATAAGGACCTTACCGTGCAGACCTGGGCAATGCGGGACACAGTGTATTTTTCATAATTTTTATCAGCCTCCTTGAAAAAGTAGTAGACCTTGTCTTCACTGGCGATGAAGGTGGAGCCTATGAATGTGGGATCTAAATAGAGGACAAATGAAAATGTTTTTACGGTGACGGTTACTTTGACGCACAAAACACCAGCCATCCTTGTCTCAACCTTTAGGATAAAGCCGTTTAGAGGAAATTGATGTCTCATATCAGCGCAATCCAATGTGAAGCTCTTGTGAATGCACTTACCATCCAACCAGCCTGGGTTGCTGTCCAGCTTTAGGTCAACACGCCCACGGCTCAGGAAGCGAGAAATATCTGATTGAGTCCCCCTATAGTCTTTTGTGGTGCCCACGTACAGCTCTCCATCTGAGATGTTAAAAGATTATGTATACTAGGTTATGCACATAAATACGTGGTTGTCTTGTAAGACAGGGGTTAAAATCTAATCAATAAGAAACAGTGTGCTCTCACCAAGGAATTCAGAAATTAAGGGTTGTTTATGAATTAAGTTGGTGCTCACTATAGAGGTAAGGCTACGATATATTTTAGAGAGAGAAAAAACTGATGTTTCATCCTACCTAAAAATAAAAATAAATAAAAAAAACTCGGTACTTTCCAAGCAACCTCTACATTGAATCACCAGTCTGAATTAATGTAAAAGCTTGTATCGTGAAATGTTAATTTACAGTTATATCATAATCATATTTTTTATTTCTATAAAATATTAAATAAATAAATACAAGCTTCTGCTTTTCTGCCATGTCAGTGCTACAAGTAAGGGGTAGAATTTCACAGTCGTATGAACACGGATTTTGGCATAATGTACAAAAGGACATAGAGAATCCAGTAAGAAAATGCGGATTATGCTCAGATAAAAATCTTAGTTTACATCAGGATGTCAATAATAGGAAGGATGTTAGCTTACTATTCTTTTTCGATCAGATATTCTGGGACTCACAGAACGGGCAAGTTTGTATAATCAATAATTCCTAAAATGCTCAGAAACTTCACAACTCAGTCCTCACCGACAGCAACAGCTGTGTTCCTGAGAAAAGGGTTGAAGGGGCAACGACCAGCGCCATCCTCCAGGTTTGGATGAAGTGTGAAGTTTTTTACGTCCTGAAAGAGACACGGAGAGATGTCACAAAGAAATAAATGCGATAAAAGAAAACAAATGTCTTCACTTTTGCATGAGAGTATTATTCCAGCACCAGCCAGTGGAAAAGTCTCAGGTAATGGTAGCCTACATTGAAACGACTAAAATATTCCTATGGCCACAGCTGCCAACCGTACCTTAAAACACTACTTTAATCGGTTAGCTTCTCAAATCGTCTGTCGTACCTTGATCGTGTACTCAAATCTCAGTGTTACGGGGCTTATACCCAACCCAATGCTATTAAAAGCCACTTTAAAAATCCATAAATGTAATGACTTAATTACTCATTCATTATTACTTGTAAAACTGTTTTCAATGCCGTTTTATGTTATTGGGTTGTTTGTGGTGTTGTATTTGTTCGTTGATGCATTCTTTCTTTTGTATGTTTTTCATATCTAGCAGTCTACCAATTAATTTGTAACAGTGTTTTAGGGGTGTTGCGGAAGTGGTGAATGTCACTAAACAGCTGCATTACTATGTCCGCTGTCCCATGTGACTTTACCCTGGTTTACAATGTTAAATTGACACACAAAATTAAACTATGTAAAATATTCGCTGTTTCGTCAACTTGGTTTAATTTAATTTATTCTGTGCGTAGAAATTCCTGAATTTGCATGCTTGATGCCTTCAAACATATCCTTGAAATGGCACTTAGTTGTTGTTTTTTCTAGAGAAAAAAGATATCAAAAGAAGTTTCTTACGATGTATTTGCATCGGGGACTGAAAGCATAAGTCCCACACGCATACATGTGAGAGTCGTTGAGGAACTGAAGAACCCGTATGTAGTTGTGACAATTCTCCTGAAAGCAAAAAGAACCAATGAGCAGGAATGGCACAATGCCTAAACTCTCAAACAAATTAGTGGAAATGGGTACCATTTATGTGATTTAATTAGAAGCTGTGGGCCAGATGCCACCCTCAAGCAAGCTCCTACTGGTCTGCCAAACAGTGAGGCAAGCAAATTTCAAATACAGGAAGTATTCCCTAAATTATGTATAAAGTTATTTTATATCGCTTAGCCTTAAAATCCCATGTCCATACTTTGGGTACAGTCAAATTGCTAAAAATGATTGCCAAAATGTTTTCAAAGCGATACATGGTCAATTTATTCCACAGCACCACTTATCTAGTTCAAGAGTCGAATAGAACTGAGCTACATCAGGACTACTGTCCTTTAGGGTTACAGTCTATTAGCATTTGAGCAACAAGAAACTATTATGATATCCAATTAAACCACATGCTGATTATGAGAAGGGGGAAACCATTGGTCTCTTAAGTAGTGAATTTTTGGCAGTCTTGGTTGTTTTACCTGTGTATTACCCTTTTTCAAACAATCTGAAACTATATTTGAAGATGGTGCCAGGTCTACCTGTAGAAGAGCAGACAAAGTGGATGATGGGCCAACACAAATTACAGTGTACTCTGTTTTATTCAGTGGGCAGTGCTCATTAATACAGTTAATTAAATGCATCCATTCAAACAAACAGCAATGTGAGAGACGCACCTTGTTTATAATCTCCATGACTCCTGGTTGGCTGACATTCAATGCAAACAATGTGTCTTTAGCCCCTACAAGCAGTGTGTTGCCATCATCACTCAGCAACAGTGTGGTGGTATTCCCAACATCAGAACTGCTGAACCTGGTAAGGGCTCTATGGAGGCTTCCTGAGAAAATTATTAAATCACTTACAGAAAAGAAGATGAATCACAAACGTATGAAATGACATGCACTTTTTTGTTGTTCTGTAATGTTTGCAGAGCGAAGTCGAATGTACGGAATTCGATGAGAATAAAGGGCAGTGATGTATCCCATCTTTGTCCACAAGAGGTCCCCAGCATCGCATATGAACTACGGCATGACACTACTTTACTCCTTTACAAACCCAATAAAACACACAGCATCTGAAAGGTATTGATAAGCCGTAGAACTATTCATTAGACTGTAAAACTCACCACTCTCTGAGCATTAATCGTTATATCCATGAGACATTTGACAATATGACAACATTCTTTTCCTGCCTTCAATGCAAAGGGCCAATCAGTTCAAATAGCCTTTTATTTTTCTTTATTTTTCCTTTTTTTATTTTATTATTATTTTAAATTTATTTTTCAATCTGAAAGACTGCCAATGGTGGGACAGAAAAAGACAAACACTGCAGTGGTGCACTGGCCAAGTCCGAAAAGATGAACAGTCACTTAATTTGATAGTTTCAAGGTATACTGGATGAGTAAGTGAACTTGTGGGGTGTGAGTGGATGAGTAAGTAGCTCTACACACTGAAATTCTCAGACCCAGGAAGTGCTGTGGCCCAAGAGCCAAAGATGGCAAAATATGGCTCAAACCAGCCCAAATGTTTTAGTAAAGAAGCATTTACTTTTACATTGACCAAGATGCCCAGCAATATATATGTGTGTGTGTGTGTGTGTGTGTGTGTGTGTGTGTGTGTGTGTGTGTGTATAAATATATTTACACACTTTTTTTTTGGTTTTTACTCTGGCATTTTCTTTGCTTGTAAAGCATCAGACGTTGACGTAACTAAACGGAAATACTATCCTCGTGTCATCACCAAGCCTAACATAACCGACACAAAGACAGATTAACACTCACCAAATGAGAAGGAGAAGCGAGGGGGGAGTAATCCCTGACAGGGACACAGCAGTTGCAGGAGGACCACAGTGATCCATGCCTGGTTCCAGTGCTCCATGCTGACAAGTGAGAGAGACTGCACGGGCAGGTGAGGTGAGAAGACTGGGGTAAGAATTTCCGTCAGTTGAACCAAGTCTAAGGACTTTTTGCTAACTCTCAGGAAAGAGAAGCATGCACAACCTCTTACCACTTCCCCAATGTCTTGCGGTATCAGATAATTCTTTGATGCGAGCTGCAGAAGAGGCGTGCAACCAAAAATCTAGAATTGTTATTGGAATTGTGCAATAACAATAAAACGATTATGGTTGTGAAAAGGCTGATATTACAGCATTTTGGCTATAAATGTCACATGATTGGAATCACCGACAGCTACAGATTTCTGAATGGAGGTAAGGTGTACATGAAAATCGTACAAACGCTGGGCTTTAATATAGTTCCACCTTAAATGACTCACAGTTAAATATAAACCCGCACATATTCAAATCCACACTATTCAAGACAAATAATGGCTGTCACAGAACATGGACGTGAATTTAGAGTTGTCTGTTGTCATAGACTGAAGACAGTCAGGAAAGACTGTCTTGCACAAATGCTGCTAGTAACATTTTTTGGCAGCTGGCCTGTATTTGATGGGACATTCAGATGAGATCTAATAACGTAAAGATGCACTTAAATTTTTAATAAATCAGTCAGATATCAATGAAGTACATTATTCCTCCAATGTATAAGAAATTCTGGTTAAAAAGCTGCTGTATTTCACAATGCAGTAAAATTTTATGCAACATAGCTATGAAAAAATACAGATGAGACAATGTTCTGAACTCATGATCATGAACAAATCATGATACCGGACCTACAATATGATACATATTGTGATTTAATGCATCATGGACATGCAAAAGCATCCAAGTCCAAATGTATGCACAGTTTTACTCTTGTGAGAAGGGTGGTTTTTCAATAAATTTTTTCAAAGGATCAACAATCTTAAAGTCATATTATTATAATTGATTTAAAAATTAAAACAACCATTAAAACCATCTAACAGTTTAACCAATATTAATAGTTTTGGTTGTTAAAAGATTAACTTTCAATGAATGAGTGTCCTCTGACAAATCAAAATGTACAAGGGTCTCCTAATGAAGTTGGTGGGATTGCTAGCTCTCAACTCCAAAATTTCACTAATGGTAATCACACTCAGGTGAGAGAAAATATTTCATTCTCTATTATGCATTACGTCTGTTGTCCAGTTTTTACCAATGAGATTAGTTGTTGCATACCTGAAATGCTTGTTTTGGGGAGAACTGCAAATATCAGCAAATGTCGGCCAGGCCAAAATGTGTTTTTAGGCTGGTGTCTCAGCTAAAGTTTTAGATACCTGAATACCTTTCACCTGTTTGTTTGTTTGTTTTTACCTTATTCTCAATTATTTATAATAAACTATCTGTATATACTCAGTGGGCAGTATATTAGGTACACCCCGTTCATGAAAATGGAACACTCCAACACACAGACAGAATGTACACAATGAGTGGTCTAAGACAGGGGTTCCAAAACTTTTCCATGCCAAGGCCCCACAAATATCATAAGCTATTCTGGCCGGGGCCCCCCTGCCTTTAAAAACCAATTGACAATGCTACGGCAAATGTTTAAAAAAATGTGCTGAGAACTTCCTGGCGCCCCCTGGCGGCCGCCACTTTTAAAACCACTGGTCTTTGAGTTTGATTTGATCCTCAGTTCCAAGAGTGCCAATTCCAGTGTCTCAGGAACAGGCGCCCTCCCGGGCTTTTCACGCATGAAAGAAGAAGAATCATGTCAGCAAGAATCATTTCAGCTCCTCAGCCTTTCTCACAGATGGGCTGTTGCTGCAGATGACCAGACCAGTGTGCACGCGATCACTAACAGTCGAAAATTAAGAAGCGGAAGGAACATCACCTGGTCCAAAGAATCCTAGTTACTGTTCTAGGACGCATCCTGCTGCGACAAGTGCGACAAGTGCCTCCCTTCATGACACCTAATAGGTGTACCTAATAGACTGGCTGCTGATTGTATATTATTTATGTGCATTATATCAATGAATGTTTATATATTTATATATATATTGTTTATATAAACAAGAGATTTACAGTGTAAAAGAATTTCGTGTTCTACCATCAACCCTCCCAAACAAGCAGATGAACTTCAGTAAAATAAGAAAGGGTAGCTGTGGTACCATCTGGGAAATCGGACTTTGTTCCGCGTTTATTAAAGACCTGGTTTCCCCAGACGGTTTGGGAGCTGGCAGGAGAGTGGAGCTGAACCTGTGTGTCCGAGCGGGCGAAACAGAAAAGACAAAGAAGAGACGAAAGCGGAAAGAAAACCAGGAAGACGCAGCGGTGCACTCAAGAGCCGAAGGACCTGGTTACTTTTTTGTTTAACTGTTGGTTGAAGTGTTTACCTCGGCGATACATTAAGGACGTTTTTGTAAAAAACTTTCGGCGGGAACGGCGAATAAAGTGATAAAGCTGCGAAGTGCACTTTAACGACCAGCCTGCGTATTCACTGTGGCGTATCACGGTAGCCCTACCAATTAATCCTGGTTAAGACCATACCCAGAGATTGTTTCAAATATGCATTCTAGAATTTAACTGCTACCTTGACAAAAGTCACCATCTCCGTCTTTGTTAAGACAGAAATACATTTATGTACAGGGGAAATACGTACAGGTCCTTAAAAGCTTAAAAGCACAACATCAAGTTAATGATTTGCCGGTGGATCGTTTTTGCTTTCAGGTAGTCGGGGTAAACAATTGTTTGGGTAATTTACTTAAATTAAATTAAGCCACTGTATGACGTGACATGTTGCCTCAGTGTTATACTGTGGAAGTGTGCTGTCAAAACAACAGTGTTTTTCTTTACGTTTCACATACACTTTCTTTGCATTTTATATCAGTTCCTGGTTTTATAGTAACTTTTATTTTTAAAGGAAATACTGGCATTACCACTCCTGTAGATTACATCAAACAAAAAAAAAAATGCTGTTTTACTAGTTGATGTTTACAACTTAGGCTGTAAAAACTTTACCCAATTGTGTTAAATAGTTTTTCTTTTCTTTTTACGAGTAGAAGAAATAAGATATAAAGATATTTCAAATACTATTTTATCAATTGTGATTAGTAGGTTGTCAAAGTTCTGCACCCCCTGAGGATTCATGGCATTTTAAAGAAACACGTCTCATGTTCCAGAAGACTATTCATTACATTCAATAGAGGTGTTCCATTGCACTATTCCAAGGAAAACAATTATTTGAACCCCTGTGGGGGGAGTTGGTGGCACATGCAGCAACAGGAAAAAAAATGCAAGCAAACTAGAATGGAGGTCAACACCACAAGAACAGGAACTTTTTTCATTTTATGGCTAAAAATACTTTTTTTTAATTAAAAATGAAAAATAAACACTGAGACTGACAGGGCAGAAGATTCCGGAACATTTGTAAATGACGGAAAAGTCAAAGAAGCGCGTAGGTACAGAGGTACGTGTCACTGGGGTTTCCAATCTGGCTATGGTAGGAAAGTATTGATTTTTTGTTTGCTTGATCTCCATTACAGGATGTGAGGAAGTGTGATAAATCCCATAGGATTTTTTTTTTAACGATGCAGATGAATAACTGATACAATGCATTAAAACCATTAAATAATTCACGGAAAAGGAGATTGCAGCCTAAGGATCATTTTGTTTTTGTGTCTCTTTTAATTTCTCTTTCCACCACTGCCATTGGGTCTTCTTGTCACAGCCCTGAGATAGTTTGAGGCAGAAGGTAGGAGAAAGAGATAGAGGAGGCGGGCGAGAGAATCCTTCCCTAAGGTGTGTCAGACAAAGACTATTCTGTCTACAGAATCATCACATCACGGTAAGAATTTCTCTTTCTGGACTGATTTCATTGTTTCCTGACGTGGTTTCTTGTAGTTTCATGAAGGGTTTACATTTTTTATTATTAAACACTCACTTGGGTTAGGGCTACAAATATTCCTTTCCAATGTTAGAGTGCTACTTGAAAAGAATGAGATAAATGTAAACATAGGTAAAGATTAAGCTTAGAAAATTTGTACGTGTGTCCTTTTTTTATTTATTGAAATGAACACACGGCACCAGAGCTCATTAGATATGTAAGTAGTCATAGAAACTAAAGCTAACTGGGCATGTTCTGTGTGAGCAAGTTTTTTATCTTAGTTGGCTTAATAAACATATAAAACCTTCTGAGCACTTTTAAAACTTGCTGCTAATGTTTCCCACAGCTATTGGCAGGAAGTAAGCTATTACAATGGAATCTTTACTCTTGCCTGGCAACCTCTCTTGATGTTTACACTTTGTGAATGTTTGTGTTATCTCTCATGAGGGATGAAGAACTTTGAGCTGGAGTTTTTCCCGACTGACTGCAATCGAAGACATAAAGTAGCTACTAAACTTAAGAGGCAGTATAATATAAACCCTCCTCTATTATCAAGGAACCTTTAAATATATTTTTTGTAAATTAATTCAGTGGGCGTTAAACTCTTCAGTTGCCCTTTTTTTTATATAGAAACATTAGTAAACTTACCTTAGGAAATGTCCTATAAAATTTTATAGATAAAAGTTTTAAAGATATAATATATATTACATGGTGTACTGAAACTTGCAGGACTCTATTCTGTATTCTACAGCATTTGGAATTAACAGGAATGTGGAATCATTGTGAATTTTGCAAAGGCGACAACAAATATAGGATGGTTAAAGCAAGCTGTTTACTGATAGGAGTCACAGTACGATGTTCAGGTCAGAAGCCAGATTCAGATGTACAAGGGGGAATCAGGAATCTTTTTAAATAAAGTGCCTACGTCGATGATTGGCCAAGACGTCAATGGTCTCAGCTCAGATCTGACCAATCCTCTTCTAGTCTAGGAATCCGACTGCAACAACAATAACAATGTGAGTACTTCCCACAACTACATTGTATTCCAGCCACGGCAGTAGTTGAATTGGGGGAAGGGAACTTCACCCACTCATTCCGGCCTTCTAAAGCTTGGCTAAGAATGAAAAAGAAGAACACCAGTATTAATTAAGTTAATGGAGCTTTCCCTTAAGCTCAACCTAGTGATGACAATACCTATTCATCTCTTAGAATAGACAGGTGGAAAAGCTCATTTAAATCATTGTAAAGAAGCAGCGAATAAAACAACAATGGAGTGGAAAAAATGTAACAAAAGTACATTTAAAAAAATTATTCATTGATAGGTATTATGGTGATATATAGTGGCAGTAGTCAACATTGTATTTAAAAATATTATGAAAAGTGTTTTGTTAAAGGACACTTGTATCCTGTAAAACTTTCTGTACAGAGATGAAGTTACATTTTAAAATTGCAAAGAGCATTTAATAATATAGAGACAATAGGAACTGTCTTGCTACCTGGGCATAATGTCCTCTTTAGGAGGTGCAGTGAGAAAATGTAAGGCAGGCTTGTGTGGAAGTGCGTGTCTGTTAATAAAGACGTACATGACGTACATGTCTGCCTTGGGTAATATACCAGGAACAAAGGTACGCACAAGAAAGTAACCAGTTTTTTTTGGTCTCAGCGGAAAAATTAAATGAGGAACTTGAGCAGGAACAATGCATTTTAAGAGGAAATTATGCATAAATGTCTGCGGTGTCCTGTGAAATTTTACACAAACCTGTTTCTGTATGAGCCGTGTCTTTTAAAAGGCGGGCCATTGAAAAGGGTGTTTTGTTTTTGTTTGTGTTTCAACGCATCTGCACTCCATGTGTGTATTTAACTCTTCCAGTTATACCAGTGAGATGGGGGAGGGGTAGAGAGTGGCTGAGCTGTGGAGAGAAAGGGAGAGAGAGAGGGGGGGAAAGAGAGAGAGAGAGAGAGACAGACAGACAGAAAGAGAGAGAGAGAGAGCCTTGTTGTGCGTTTCACGTCCCCATTTGTCTTCTGAATTGTTATACTCTGGTAAGAACTTCTCTTTTAAAACTATTCAGTTGTATTTAGCCATGTGCCTGACATTTTTATCTTACTAAATAAGGGTCAAGGCAAACAAGAACATGCTAACAAGCTCCACAATTTCGAGTGGATATCATTTTCAGCTGTAAAGTTTAAACAAATCCAGGTATAAAATACAAATTTACAGGTGATTGGATAGATCCATTTAATTATGAGCTCAAAGTTTGATCTTCAAACATGCTTGTGTTTTAAAAGCAAGCTGAATGTGTTTTTTTGTGGATAGGTTTAGAAAACAGGGTAGGAAAATATATATGTATGTTTTCACAGAGTATGACGTCCTTGGTTTAGTTATTTTCATGACAGCACCTGTATAAGTGGCTTGTATCTATGAGGTCCCATTGAAACTGAGCCTCACAATGCAGACGATGTGGGAGGGTGTTTGGGTTTCCCTATTTAGGTTTCAGGGATAGAATTAGCTTTGCGCCTGCGGTTTTTCAAAACCTTAGTTGATTTCCCCTGAAATTCTTAAACTGCTGAATGTAATTGCCAATTTCAATTTCAAAATAACTTCATGTGCTATTGGCTACATTGATATAGTGTGTTTCTGAAGGTTTGACTGGTCTTGTGGATTGTGGTTTTCGAAGGAGCCTGTTTCTACCGCTTTAAACAGGAAGCCAGCCGCTTCTGTGCAAAATATACTCGAGCCTAATGTTTTGCATATCATTCTGTAATCTATGGTGAGGCCATCGCTTTAAAATGTCCTGTCAATGGGCTAAAATGTTTTCTGTTCCACAGAGGAATCATGAAGGTGGCATCCTTTAATATCCAGAAATTTGGAGAAAACAAAGTGTCTGACAAAAATATCCTCTCCTGCCTCGTCAAGGTGAGAAATGTAATTCTCTAAGCAGACTGGGACAGACCAAATACAAATAAAATGTGTGGGGCAGACTTTCAGAATGCCTTGGTATCAAGTTAACCCCTGGTTCTTTCCCTTCACTTTGGCCAGATTGTCTCCCGATACGGGATCATCGTGATTCTCGAGGTGGTCGACATCAAAGGAAAGGCCGTTATAAAGTTCCTGGAGGAACTCAATAAGTAAGGAGTGTCATGTGATGGGTTGAATTCAGTTTTTATTTTTGCATGGTGCTGTGAAGCAATACAGCCTAAAACTATTTGAAATATAATCAAGTTAGAGTACATAACACATTCATTTACTTATTTTTCTACTTCTTGGTTCTGGTAGACATTGCATGGAGATTTTTTACAGCCTTTTATCACCCTTTCCCAATGAATTTGGAATAACAATGATATTGAAATGAAATTCCAGGAATTTGACTGTAATCCAACATGGAAAGTTAAGGTTTAAAAAACTAATATGTAAAAACGCTCACTAGTTAAGCCTGATTTGGTCTTCAAGTTATTCATTTGTAGAGATGCCATAGAAGTCCACTGAACCCAGACCATTTTAAACAGTATGATGGTATTACCTGCTCCTTCAGTGGTTAACTGTAAACTGAGTTTTACAAATAACATTGTCAAAAACTACGATCTGACGTTATTGAACGTTTAAAGCACGCGGGGGCATGCCTGGTCAGAGAGAGACTGGGGGGAGGGTTTACATATTTTATTCGGCGCCTTTTCATTCACCACTTATCTAGTTACACTCAAAACAAAATGCAAACTATTCACGCAAACCGAAACCTCCCTTTCGGGGGAGAACCCAAAGAGTTTTAAACATTTAAATAATAAAACACAATCTGCCACCACAAAAACCCACAAACTTGATTACCATTGGCGAAACTTGCAACCTAATGGCACTACTTGCCATTATAAAAAGTGCGTATAACAGCCTTCATCAGGGTTCACCCTTGGTGCACCTATTTTTTGCTTTATTTTCTTTGGTACTCAATTTGATAATCTCGGCCAACTTCATCTTCATACATAAGCAGAAAAATGACACAGTTTGGTGAATTTTGTATCTAGCTTGTGCATTTTTCACAATCATCCTGGCAGGGTTAATGAGAAGAATCCCTACACCATGAAGATCAGCTCCAGACTAGGCAGAAATGACTACAAGGAGCAGTTCATGTTCCTCTACCGGTACTGACTTCATTAACACTCACTAACAACAGGAGTTTTCATAAAAAATGAGTACAAAATGTTGCAACAATTCTCACTGATCAGAGGGACCAGCTGACTTCTGTCAGCACTGTCAGAGTGCCTGCAAGCTTGCAGTGTTGTCAATGAGCAGAACAGCCTTTAATTCTTTTAATTAAGAGAATTAAAGGTACTTGCACGCTGTAATTGGCTCAAAGGCAGATGATGTTTCAACCCTAGTGATATATTTTTTTTGTGAAGTGCAATATAACAATATACCTTTATCCTATACACATTTGCAAGCAGTGCCTCTCACTGACATCATCTTGAAGGGTGTCTATTACAACAATGAGATTGGCTACAAATGGTTCAATGATAAACAAGAACAGAGTCTGCAACAAGCTTGGCGAGTGTACCCTTCTCCTTGTCTGTGCATCCAAAAGCAAGGACCTGGTGCAACAGGTCGACTCCTATCAGTACGAGGACGACCAGAGGGGGGACGAGGATGCCTTTGCCAGGGAGCCTTATGTACTGCGCTTCAGAAATCTCAAAACGGGTGTGTGAGCGCAGCTGTTTCTCACACGCAGACAGACAGCTTATATTAACTAAAGTTTCACGAACGCGGGATTTGTGATCAGGTTGCCAGTTCAAATCCAAGGGTGTGACAAGGATAAGAAAGGTGTCTTGGTGTTTGCTATGAATTTCTTTAGTAAATGCAAATGATGTATGATGGAGAACGTACGACAAACATAATTGTTAAATGTTTCTTTAATAATGCCTGGAGATAATCAACCAAAGTGTTTATCATTCACAATATATTTATGGTAACAAAGAGCCCGTGCTGGACATTGTGCTGAATATTCAATTTTGTATAGTTTTTGGCAATTATTGTGAAATCACAAGTGTGGCCCCTGCTGTTAAGGACTAACCAACTTCTGGTTGCACACATTGGCTCTTGCGCAGAATTGGAAGATTTGGTGCTGATCCCGGTGCACACCAAGCCAGAGGACTCCGACAAGGAACTGGATGAGCTGTACGACGTCTTCAATACGGTGAAAGAGAAGTGGAAAACAGATGTAGGCTTGGTCCCTGACCCAACGCACTGCATGGTTCACTCTCAAAGGGAGGGATGCAAGGAATGTCGTCAGGGGTCAAAAACACACATTTTTGTAAATACACAGTGGTCATCAAGAAACCGCGAAGGAAAATTGATGCTCTATATGTTACATGTAACTTTATGTAATCGGTAGAAGTT
This sequence comes from Hiodon tergisus, assembly GCA_025775045.1. Lineage (NCBI taxonomy): Eukaryota > Metazoa > Chordata > Actinopteri > Hiodontiformes > Hiodontidae > Hiodon > Hiodon tergisus. The sequence continues at coordinate 40,252 of JAOVYW010074040.1, forward strand.
TTGGCGAGTAAAGACCAGTGCCTATAGAATATGGTGGCCCAGTGGAACAAATCCTTGAGAGACATCCTCAAAATACAGTAATGTACATGTCTAAGCTAAAAACAATTGTGCTACAAAAGCATTAATGTTTACTAAATGAAATAAAAAGTACAAAAAAGTATTACTCAAAGCCCAATAGGAGTTTCTGGTTAGCGACAAGCTGAGAGAAGTGTGTGTTTTCCCACCGGCTTAGATATCCATGCTGTCTCCAACAGAATATCATGATCCTGGGTGACTTTAACGCAGATGGTGCATACCTCTCAAAAAAAAAGATGAAGAAGGTTCGAATCCGCAGTGACAAGAAGTTCCACTGGCTGATCGGGGACGACGTGGACACTACAGTGAACACAAAAAACGACCACACCTATGACAGGTTGGTTTCGCGACCTCTCTCCTGTGGTGAACAAATCCAGTGGAACTCATTTAGATTTGAACAAACTTTAAGTATTACGTTAATTAAGTTTCATTATTCTCGGAACATTCATTTAACAAAAACAAGGGACATAAATAAATGATTGTTTATTCTTGTTGGCTTTGTGCTGCTAGGATTGTAGTTTACGAGGATGACATGCTGCATACCATAGTTCCAGGCTCAGCCAAGCCATTCAACTTCCAAAAAGCATTTGGCCTGACAGAAGAGCAGGTATTTTCATTTTTCACAAAACGGTGAAGTCCCTCATTCCATCCGAAATGTTAATTCATCTCACCATGGGACCCTCTCAAAAACGAGAAACGAATGGAATGGAGACGGGATTAATTCTGGGGGGGGGGGGGGGGGGGGGA
>JAOVYW010074041.1:0-18936 GCA_025775045.1 Hiodon tergisus
CTTTTTACAATTTAGGCGTTATCTGTGTATTAGCTATGAAGGCACCCATACTGCGTGCACAGAGTTTTACATAAGGACTCCCTCTTTTTACAATTTAGGCGTTATCTGTGTATTAGCTATGAAGGCACCCGTACAATAAAAAAAAGAGAAAAAGAAGCTGCCTCATTCACACTGTCAAGCACAACTAATGAGATTTGTTATTGTGAAGACAGTGCTTTAATAAAGCAGTTCAGATTGGCTTTGGATAGGGAACAAGAGACAAGCAAGAGATCACAGAAGAGACTTTCTAGGAAAATAATTGCTGGGTATATAAGTCCTCTGTTTAATTTAAATTTAGAAAGCATTATTAACTTTTTTGTTTTCTAAAACAATTGAAATAATGCACAATAATCATCCAGTGTCATCTTTATTCAAAATTTGGTATTGATTTTCTTTTCTTTCTTCAAACTACAGCATTAGGTAGATCTAGATATAAATAGCACCTTTCTTCTCCTGCAGGCAAATCAGAATTTATTTTATAAATAAAACACCATGTGTGTTGCTTGTTTCAGTGCTGCGGTTATGCACTGCAAAACCGTGTTAAATCAACACTGTCAGTGTTTATATGGATCCAAATGGTCTCACGTGAATGCACATAAATACTGACAATGTTGATTTAAACATGGAAGTTGTACTATTTACGATTTGAACACTCCACAAGCTCTGCTGTTTTGTCCTTTGTTTTGGTTACTTCCCTTGCTTGTTCCTTTTAAACCCCAACTAGTTATGTCACAGAATTAATAGTTCACAAAATATGCGCATTAAATAAAATCTTATTTATATATTTATAATTCTCTAGTATATAACACTAACACAGTTTTTTTTGTTGTTGTTGTTTTTTTGTTTTTTTATGCACAACCCAATCGGTGCTATAATGCAGATGGTTCAAATAACAAAGAAAAGATCATAATTCACGGATCTGAGTTTGGTGCAGCAGCAAATGGCAGAATACCCTGGTGCCTGCCTAGAGGAGTGAAATTTTTCTACTGCAACTTCATCTGGGAACTGGAACACACGGCTCTGCAATGCAACACACCACTCGGGCCGATAACGAAGCGGACATTTGGGGAGACAAATATAAATCCGAGATAGCACAAGGGTCACTTTGACTGAGTGCACATATTAAAAATCTACAATGGTCAGAAGTTTGGGAAGCGCTTTCACCAGCAATGCGCTAGCTACAGTTTATTTGTGAAAGTCAATTGCTCATTTGCAATGTATTTACTTGCATCTTGCACTTTTTTGTGCAATGAGAATCTGACTTGACATTTCTTATTGATATTGATATTCCACCCCCATTGATATGTTGATATGTTCTTAACCAGACTCAGAAAATCAGATTAGGAACTAGACACTGCAGTGACACCCATGCTCTTTGTGCTAAGTGCCATGGAATCTGTAAACACAGCAATGCCTTACCTCACTTTGCCCCCATTGCTGCATCAGATTACTTCCTCCAGTGAAACAGTCCCCCCTAATGGCCTGTCTAAAGCACTGCTAGCAGCAATCAGATTTCCCAAAGTCACTCATCGTAATATTAAAGCAGGGCCAGTCGTGCTTAGCGTCAGCACTTTGATCAGAATAGCCTAGAGGATGATACGGCTGCCGGCAATTAGAGCTACTGCTTTTGAGTTGACCAAAGTTCACTGAAGTATGCTGATCCTTCTTCATTTCAAACACTGTTTAAGGCATGCTAAGTCAAGACGATCAAAAGTTAGGTGCCTCGGCAAGAAGTAATAAAAAATTAATGATGAAAAAATTATCCTCCGTGACATAAACCGCTTCCTTAAATAAACAATAAAGCTTTAAATAAAAAATAAAACGTGTGGGACTTTAACCTTTTTGTCTTGTCTTTATGCCTCCTCCTTCCACCCTTGTAAACATTTATAAGAAATGTCATTTGGAAACAGCCTCACCAGAACCATGGAGTGCTTTGTTTAGTGTAATACAAAGAACGAGTTATAGTGTGTCTCCCTGCATGCCTTTTCTGATCAATATCCTTCAGCTAAACAGCTCCCAGTTCCTAAAAGTTCCTTGCCCTGGCTCACTAGGATCTCTAGGCTCTCAGTACAGTGCTACTCAAATTGATTTTGCAACTGAACTGAAAAGGAATATCAAGTCACGGATTGTACTTCTGTCTCCCCCGGTACTGAGGGAAAGCTTGGGTTGGTATTAGGTTACTTCACATCGTCTGAGTAAAAACTTGTAAAAAATATTTTTTATAGGAATGATATGTGGGATAAGCTGTCTTACTGTCCCACTGTTCTTCTTAGGTTATAACTTTTAATACCATTCATGAAATAAGGTTCTTCTAACACTTCCTGTGCGATCCAAAACCAAGAGCACCTGACGACATTTCTCACTGGCACAAGTATGTCTGGAACTAAGCAAGTGGGGCTTAAAATCATGGCGTCAACATTTAATTCTACTCTGCATTGATTTGCAATTTCAATCAAAAGAAAATATGAATTTGTCCTCCATTAAAAAGCAAATATTATCCATGAAAAAATTTCTATGAATGAAAAATTTATGAATATTTTCATGAGACCAGCAGCAAGTGGCACTGAGGTTGAAGTATTATTCTTGAGGCCAGGGGCCTCACATCCAATCAGGGGCATTTCTGTTGTATCTTTAATCCAATTACTGACCTCAAGTAAGACCATCAGCTAGTAAACAACCATATTTCAGGAAACTGTCACTTCAAAAAAGATTTCTCAAGATTCAAGAAAAAACTAATTTAGTTATTGTCATCAAAATATGTGGATGTGTGGCGATTCTGACTTCAAAGTCTCGACCAGCTTGTTTCAATAGTTTTCAAAGCCACCATATAGCTGATTGTGCTAGACACTGTCTACTGGTGGAAAAGGCTTTCATCCCAAGATTGCAGGAACTGATCACAATTTGGCAGCTGATTAGTAATCATTAAACTACAAATAGATCTGGACAGCTTAAATATCTTCCCAAACACAAACAAACAAAAAAATCTGTGGCTACTGTGGAAACTGTTGCCAATGCATCTTAGCATTGTGCACTTGTCTCTATTTGGAGTAGGCACAGGGCTAGTTTGCGTCCCTCCTCGGTCTCCATCGTTGAGGCCCTGAGTCAGCTGGGGTGGAATCCGGGGTGAGTACAGAAGGCACGAAATAAGTAGGCGAAAATTGATGTAAGCCGGTGGTGCAGTTTTTTAAGCAATATGACTTTGGTTCCCACGGTTCTGCTTTGTCAGTTGCTTTTTGTGTCATTGGATAAAATTTTGGCGCCAATTTTGAGTTACTTAATGCATTTACCAACAGGGATGAGTTTACTAGTTCCAATTTGAACTTCGTTAGGCAACAAGGAAGAGTATAAATTATGACAGATAGCTAGTGCTCTTTGGTGAATCTAAAAAACAGTTAGGTAACCTAAAACCTAAACCAGTTGTGTTGTTCTCAGTAAAAACAATGAAAATGCCAGGGAAAATGAAAGTAAACTTTAGCTGAAGGGGCCATTATACACGTCTGATGGTGAATTTTGATGCAGACAGCACAGACAGAGATTCGGAATACATGGTAAACAGTTAAACACAGATCACAAAACGATGGTGAGCGCACAGATGCTGTACGTGATGCCGTAACACTTACGCCGGTGCTTTACCCAACCATAACAGTACTGCAAAAGATTTGCTCTGATGTTGTCAGGTAGAGTTCTCCTGGCGTCCGTTAATTGCTTCCAGAGGCAGTTTGTAAGTTAGAGTGTTCAACCGAGGGCAGACTATTTTTACACGCTACACACCATGCTGGTGTGTGCGACTGTGCGGCCTCCCACTTTGTGGCTGAGCTGTTACGGCTCCTAGATGTTTCCACTTCACAATAGCAAACTTGCAGTTGACCGGGGCAGCTCCAGCAGAGCTAGCAGAAAATTGATGAATTGCTGGAAAGGTGGCATCCTACGACGGGGTCACTGAGCTCTTCATTATCATCCATTCCACTGCCAATGTTTGTCTATGGAGATTGCATGGCTGCGTGCTCTTTTTTTTTTTTACACGTGTTAGCAAAGGCTGTGGCTGAAATGACCGAATCCGCTTGTTTTTGGGGGCATCCGCAAACCGAAGGGTATGAACATTTAGCTGATTTGCTGATTTGGTCAAGAATTAAGAGCGTTGTAATTTGTGAAGCAATTTTCAGGATTGAGAATCTTTTTTTAAAGAATATTTGGTTTTTATTTCATTTGACTGTTTATAAAGGCTTAATATCCAATGATTTCAACATGTACATTCATGTGCTACAAAAAAAACATGCACTGTCAAAGAAGTATATAAAAAAAATAATAATAATTTGATGGTTTAGTAAGAAACGATCAAAGGTTATTTTCATCTATTCTTCTTCTTTAAGCATTATCTTAAAACTGGCCTCCAGAACACAGATCCGCTAAGGCCTATGAAAGGGAAAAAAATGACAGACTCTCAGCTTTGAATGGATGAACTGATTAATTAGTAAATTACACTAGGAGGTCTAAACTGTTGACCTCAGCTTTTAGCAGCATGCTTGGTGATGGCTTGCTTCTAGTCTAATGAAACGAATAGGCTGCCCAAATTCAAAACAGCACGGGTCAAATTACGTAGGCTTATGGCGTTTCATCCATGCACCCCTTTATCCTTAAAAATAAAAAAAAATTATTTTAAAAATAAACTGTTTCAGTGCTACAAATATGTTTTTAATGCAGTATCAACACTGGTTCAGATCATATGAAGACTATGGAAGTATTGTATTGTATTATATTTTTTTACAATCTTCTGTTTCAACATGCTCCACCAACTCATAAATTAAATATTCCTGATTACAGTTTAATATGCTTCCCTGCATACATCTCCAAAAGCCATTTATCTGTTTAATTAGTCTGTGAAAAATCTGGAAAAGTTCTTGCAAAGCCCAGAACCAGTACGTAAATAACCAAGGACCGAAATGTAACCCTGCTATGTTAAATTCCAAGCTGACCCTGAAGTTCCCACTAATCTAATTATTGGTCAAATAATGGTTCATGCAAGACAAGAACAGCAGTTAAGATGGTATTTAGTCAATCAGCAAATGATAAGGAAAGATACCACGTGGCATTTGTGATCAGACTTAGGTTGAATTAAGTCAACCAAATAAACAAAGCTTCTTTAGTGAAAAATAATTGCGTATGGAGGGAGATTGGGCAGTAGTTGCACATCCAAATGCGAACATAACAAGCCTCTCATTGGACCATGTCTTATCAATCATTTTAGAAAGCCAACACGGATTAAACAAAACAAAAATGATAGGAAAACAAATCAGATACATGTAAATAAGTCTCCATTGACCACATATATGTATCACATTTGTATATATATTCCCTTAATTTTTTTTTTTTGGTCTTTATATTACAATAGATAGATATTTCACTAGTGGTTCTCCAAATGTCCAATGTGTTACCTTGCAGTTCTGTTCAACAATTGAAAGGTACAGTGCTCCTGCTAGTGAATAGATGAGAAAGTGAACAGGTATACAAGTATTCATTGTAGATATAGTATGCAGTATACATGATAGAAAGTATACAAACTTTTTTCCAACAACACTAACCCCAGGTGTGAATAAATTAATATTGTAATATTGTATTAATATTAGTTTTTTTGTCACTGACATTTGTTTGTGTTTTTGTATAAATGTGTACAAAAATCTTTGTATATATGGCTGCGCATTAACAAAACGTAACTCCAGAAAACAAAGGCATATGTGCTTCACCAAAAAACCAAACACACACAATCTTAAATACCAGCGAGAAAAATATTTGTTTATGTGGACCAGTGTTGGCATTGTTAGCCAAGTCAATATCATGCTGATTTCGCGAAGTAAGTTGCATGTTTCCCGGTTCATGTCAGGAATGTGTGCTGTGATTGGTCGCTGTCATGTCCGTTCCTACTCATCCCTTACCGGAATGAGTAGGGTTAGATTTGGATCTGGGATGAATAAATTGTGATAAAGCAGTGATATCATCGCTAGTGCAATAGGGGGTTGATTTGGAAGTGTGGGGTGGGCTTCCTTTGTGGGGGGGATAATTCACAAACACAGAGCCCAATTTTGAGAACCAGCTGTGTTACTCTAATACACTGTGGCCCCGGATCCTCTGATTCCTCACCCGTTGGTGTTGGCAACAGCATTAGGATGAGATACAAAAATAATTTCCCAAATTAAGATCTTGGCAGTCGACCGTATCAGAGCATCTCCAAGAGCATGTAAAAATATATTTTTTTAATAGGTTTTTTCACTTTGGGATAGGAGGCTGTTTTGCCTCTTTCAATCATTGTTCAAGCTGACATTTCACAAGCATGGTACTTGTTTTCTAACTCGAAAAGAGTAAGACAAAAAAAACAACAACAGCTGCATTGCTTGAAAAATGACGATGACCTTTGGTTGAACCTGTGCTTTCGACCCAGACGGAACTGACACAAGTACCTCCACAACATTTCCATTTCTTTAATCAAGGTGCAACGAGAGCATTGGCGGGCAGCGATAATTAGACTCGAGTGCAGTCACAGACGAACACAGGTTGATCACAAGCATACATCCCTGCATGTGCTGTACGGGTTCTGTCTGGCCAGTGCTAAACTATACGACAGTGTGATCGCTGCTTTTCAGTAAGACACACAAATCCAGGGAAACGCAGGACTGGTGACTTTTGGTAGTCACAGAACCTCGGGACATGTGGCAGATCGCACCTTCAACAGCTCGGTGACAAGGTGACGAAAACAAACATTCAAGTGACAAGTGATGTCAGCGATTGCCCTCGAGGACGATGACAACAGCCCTTACTGACTGTTTCCGTCATAATATTCAAATTTTAGGACAGTGATTTACTTTGGTTTACACCGTCAAACTTGTTTATAGATGAGGACTCGGGATTAGGTGGCCCCTGGAGTAGAGCAACTGAGCGAGTCCAAAAAAGGGGTGTAGTTTTGAATCTCAGGTGAGAAAATCTGCTGCACACAAAGCCGCCTATCCCTGTAATTACCCAGCGTTTCCTGTCGCATCTCTCTGCTGCCCATAGTTACCTTCACTTGTTCCGTTCTTACGTCGTCGCCCTCTATAACCCAGAATATAGTTAAAGCCTCATGCTTACTCTTTGAATCCCGTATCATTTGCGAAGTTGTTCTAATTTTGTGCCGCTCAATTTCCCGCGCGGGTCGTCCGAAGGCACAAACTACAATGTCTGCGCTGCTAAAAAGCCTAAGCCCTTTGTTGAATGCATTAATGGTATCTTGCAGAGCAGAACTCTTTACATTGTACATTGCAGAAACAGAAAAAAAGTCCGCTTTATTCAAATTAGTAGAACTCGATATTTTGTGTCTGTATCACACGGCATTCTTGGCGTGGCCTCATTGACTTTTACCCATGTGCAAGGCGAGATAAAGTGATGCTATGGTAAATACTGTAAGACAGCCTTTTAAGACCTAATGAGATTCATTAATTAGCTTTAATTTAACCTTCCTTTGAATGCAAAAAAGGTATTTTTTTTCCTGCGGCACCTTAAGGATGAATGTCTGGGTATTGTGCCAGAATCAGAGTTATTTGATGGAACATGAGTAACATTATACAAAGCCAGATTAGTAAAATTAATTATCGTAAACCGCGGCAATTTCAGTAATCCTAAAATCGTGTGTGATGTCATTAGTGCCTGAAAAAAAAGGACAGATACAACTGTGCAAGGAATACAAATAACAGATCAATGTATCAACTAAACGGGGATGAGGATTTCTCTGTATTGAGTGCCAGCAGCAAAATATTTGTTACATTCCAAATGTAGATTGTTACTTTGCTACTTAGTGAAACGCATGTTTTCCAGCAGAGCCTGTGTGTGATTTTTATGGGACCACGCAACATTACTGGATTGTCCCATTATCATTATTACCTATGCTAGCCATCACTATGACAGAGGATCTCTACTCCGGCAGGATCGGGCTTGCTCTTTGAGTTTGGTTCCCATCCAGAGATTTAATCGGGTCTGATTTGGATTGAATTTATTCTCAACACTCTAATTTCCTGTGTTGTTTCCAGTGAAAATGGGAGATTATCCAGAGCTCACAGGAAGTGGAAATAACCAGGAAGCCAACACAAGTTCAATAGCAGGATTCAAGACACAACCCTCAGAACAAATTACTCATGGGTCATGGACATCAAATGTTTCATAGTTTCACCTTAAGGTCACCGATCCTCCTAGTGTTTGTCTTCTAGTCTCATGATTGAGGAGTTCTACCCTCCAAATGGCATATAAAATCTCTTCAAAAGTTAAACAACCTGCCATCTTTTCTCCCCTAATGTTAAATTACTTACTTCACAATATCATCCCATGATATTCAAGTTTTCCTCCTGTTATTTTGGTCCATTATTATAAAGCATATCATTTATAGCTGTTCAATTGGGATAACATACCTTTTTCAACAAATCAATTAGCAATTAATAAGTTCATGCATATTATTTCATATGGAAGGGCTTGTCTCACAGTTGTCTATGACAATATTTGCTGCCTGGCAAGAGGAGGAGGTATCAAACAAAAGATTCAGTATCAGGGCAGGTTCGAGGGGATGGATCCGTGGTTTTAAAAGCGAGACACTATCAAATGTAGTTTGCGTCATTTATTTAGCTGAGTGATCTGGAGAAGCTCACCTCCCGCTTGAAAAAGCTTTCAATTTCCCTCACCACTGCCAAGTCCGGCCCTGTTAACTTTCCGTCTCTATATCGCCTTTGATAAAAGATGCAAGAAGGGTTTGTTCTGACTCCTACACTCTTGTCTTGCACTCACCAGGGGCTTAAGTAGCCTCGTGGAACACTTTTCATTAAAATTTAACGGGCTGTTAAGAAATGCCGGTAGTCTGCGCTGAAAAGAGATTAGGTGGAATTTTGTAAGCGAAGGTGGTGGAGATCAGTCTTGACAATAATCCCACACAGTGGGGGCTGTTCTCTAAGCGCACCGCTCACACAGGTGAAAAGTTGTGCGGGGCGTGGGCGTTGACACCCAGGAAACGGCTCGCCTCACCGAAACCTTATTCAACCGCGGCTCTGAACTCGGGCTTGTAAGCGCCGTGACCCAAAAATCCTCAGCACACCCTTGCCAGGCTTCCACAGCTCCACCAATGGGAAGAAGGCTTTTCTTATTGTCTCCATGCGCACAAGTATCAAAGGAGCGCTCCTCATTAAGCAGCAAGTTGAGTGACGCTCATTATACCGCGCGTTCTCTTTTAGTGAGTGTCAGCTGTTTGTTTTGTTTTTCTTCTGACACTGCTGTGCTTCAGCAGGAAACACAGCAGGATTTGAAACTCCTGAATATAAGGTGCCCCTGACATTTTGTTATCACTCTCGCTGACCCACGAGATGCATTTAGTGTGGGTGTTTGCACATGAGCAAGCCGTGAGCTGCAACACCACCGGTGAGGGAGAGTGGGGACCGCGTCGACGGTAGTAGAGTTCCCTACTAGAGCGCTGAATAATTGGCAGGGCAACTAGGAAACAAGTTTCACCTGTGCCTCCTTAGTGCTGAGTGACAGTGAAGTGAGATTCCAGCGTGGGGAATAATTGGCGGGACAGCTAAGTAATGAGCTCCCCCTGTGCCCTGTTATGGCTGAGAGTTTGGGAGGCGGAATGTTTGCAGCGGAGAAAGGGCTCAGTATCGGGGTTCTGCCCTGCAACGAAAGGAAAGTGCTGATTTCCGTTTCTCATGTGCCGTGGGTGTCCTGGCACTTTAAAAAAAAAATACGGCTTGCAGACTCAAAATAGACCTGCCCGTCGACAGGGTTGTGCCATTTCGGAGTAGCGGTGAGCCTGAATTGGGCCGACCAACGAGAGGGAGCTTCGCTACTTGTGACGTTTTGGGGGGACGTTTTCTTTCCTTTTTTTTGTGGCGATTGCGACTGAAAGCGCCTCTCCTGAATTGCCACTTATTTTTCCCTTTTTGCGTGATGCCAGTCAACTGCTGTCTTTTAGCATCCCTGTCAGGTTAATGAGAAGGCGAGATACCCGCAGACTGATGTAAGTCCTCTGGGTTAACTGTCATTGTCACCGTACCCAGTGAGCACTGCTTCTTTTGCAAAGCCACCAGGGTTCGTCTGTCTTCTGCAAGTGAATGCCACATAATTGATATGCAGTAAGCATCAGTAACGAAGCCGTTCACAAGATTAGTCTGATTAATGATCAATGCTCCCGAGCTCCACTATTTATTTTTATTTTTAACCTTAAATCAAACCCAGCTTCAAATTTGCACAATATTACACATGGTTATTAAACTGCAAGAGGCAGGGGGAAGTGATTGTTGGAGTCATCAGCCCGTCATGGGTTATTTTCTCTCTCTCTTCTTTGCAGTGTTTCTTTCTGTAATTTAGGTTAATCATGCTCCCCCTTGTGTTCTGCTGTTGTCTGTCTCTGTTAGGAAATAAGCAGCACTGCTCTGTCCTGTGGGTAGGGTTTATGCCTCTGGGTCAGGTCTAAGTTTAACTTTGTGTGAAGACTTGCGAGGGAAGGTGTCAAATGACCATAAGTGAACGCTAGAGTTCCTTAGAGTGCGGACTTGTCTCAGAGTATCTGATGGTTAGCCTGTTGCATCTGTTTTATTTCATGTTGGCATCAAGACACAGGGACAACATCATTCAATCCCGTGAATTTTTACATTGAAAGAGTACTCCCTTGTCACAAGAGATTTTTTTTCCAATGAACTGGACCTGCACCTGCATTTTACTGTTGATGAGACTGGCTTCCTTGCTTCCACAAATCCTGACATTAATTTCAGAACCTTCATTCTTAGCACATTAAATAATCATGGGCATCCCCCCTTTCATATATCCTTTTCTTTTCTTCATTATTTACTCCTTATCTTTGTTCTATAGGACAATGACAGTAGTGAGACAGGTGAGTGACGCAGCATCTGAAACACAGAGTGATGCGGTGGAGGTTTGAAAAAGCAAACATTTTGTGATCTGAAATCATCCTTTTGAGCACCCACATTCGCTAGCAGCTTGATACCTCTTTGGTGCAGTCGATTGGTGAAGCAGACTCTATACAAACAGTCCCCTCTCCATACGAAAAACTGTTTGTTCTTCGCTTCCATCAAAACGTATTGTCAGTGTGGCAGCTGCCAGGTCTCAGCCCAATGGAAACTCATTACTATTATCTGTAGCCAAGTGGGGGTTCACTGAAAGGCCTTGGAAGGGCAGGGTCTCAGGTCTTACACACACGGTGAGACAAAGATCCCAAAAATATTTTTATTTTAAAAATAAAATAAGTAATACAAAAACGCTCTGTCCTAGATTCCTTTACAAAGGCCTCAGCTAAAACAAAGGAAGTACAGTACAAAGTTTACCACACTATCATAAGAGCCACGCTCAAGCCATCACTGGCCGGGCCACATCCTCCTCAGGCCATTCTGGCAACACCACTCTTTATTTGCTGATTGCCTACAGCCGGCTGACAAGGGGAGTGGAGCCAGTTGTATGTGGGCAATCAGGTGGGCGGCGCCGTGCTGCAGCAGCCCAGGCAGATACCGGGTCCCGGGTTGCTGTCCAGGGTGCTGCACCAATTGTGGTTGGGTTTTGTGCTCTTAGTTGTGCCTTTTGTGGGTGGAGTTTCTCAGCCGGCCACTCGCGGCTCCGCATCAGCTTGTTTTTGTTTTTTTCTTGTGGTTTTAGAGTGTTACTTTAAGGGGGGGGGGTTCATTGTTCCATACTATTACACATGCATGTTTGTCAGATCAGATCTATGTACGAGTCTGTTGGGAGGAAGCCAAGGCACGGACAACGGACAGTTGTATTCTGGAAACGGCTGTGGAAGTTTGGTTTTTGTTATTGATCAAGAAAAGTACATCAATAGTTTTGAAGGCATTACCAGACTGCTGCTCGCCATCTAATCTTTTAGCTGTGAAAGAGAGAAGACTGATCTTGTTAATCAGTATTAAGTTACATCAGCTTTGAGGTTTCACTTTCATTCATATATTTTTGCTATCAATAATAATCAATTATAAAATAATAAACAAATGAAAGGTGTTTTATAAGAGTGTATCTGCAATTATTGCACACTGAACCAATTATCTTAGAAACTGAACACACTCACACACACACACACACACACACACACACACACACACACACACGTGGTCACCTAGCTCTCAATTCTTCAGACAGCGGGAGAAAACTGGAGCACCCATAATAAACCCACGTAACCGCGTGGAGAACTTTCAAACTCCACACAGATGGTGATCCCATAATGTATCACACATTTGCAAACCTACCTCAGTCTCATATCTGTTGTATCACATGTGAAAACTGACGACCTCTCTGTAGCTTAGTAGCTCCATGTTTAATAGATCACTTGGGAAATATTTCTACCTCATAGGGTGCTGATGCCCCGCATTTGTCAAAAAATAGGTTTGCTTTCTGGGGTTGCATACAATGTGAATTTAAAACAATATATTTTGTTATGAAAACATTTCATTGTTGGGTGAACATATGTATAAGCACTCACAACTGCACCCACAGAATACTTTTAAATTCTGACTATGGTTCTGATTCTTTAGTTAATCACCTTTGATTTATTAGCCTCTTTGAGACAATCTGAATCAAGAATGCACTCAGATGGAAATTTCAGCTGAGGCACTCACCAGGTCTGAATATGATGTTAGTAATGTCTCTTTAACCCTGCATAATTGGCCTAGGCATTGGTATTCATTGCATGGGCATAAGCAAGGGACAGGCTCGTTCCAGGTTGTGAATGCAGAGAATCAGAAATTGGCATGACTCGGAATGCAAATGTTCCTTCCTAATTCGCGCCAGGCCTATGATAGCATTGTAATTCATGAGTTATCAATCAATCAAATGTAGAAACACAACAGCCTGTGCGGTCTGGACAAAGACATGCCTTGAAACTGCAAAGGAAGCCCAGTGGTTTTGCAGCCTCGGAAATGTCTCGTGTCTGACCTCTTCCTCGCCTGCGGCTCGGTTAAGACTGTTACTTACAGGCCTCTTCCCGCATTGGCCTGTGACAGCCCCACACTTCTCATCAATAACTGCTGCATTTAACTTAGATCTATAAAGCAATCAGGCGCTTCTCTGGAGCAGGAATGTCTATTAATCCCTTTACGAAGTCAATATGAGGCACAATATGCACCAGCTGTATTAGCTGTTCAAAGGCTGATCTATTGCTCACATTTTATATTCAAAAGGAGAATAAAATGACTTTGGGACAAAAACTCCTGTTCACACATTTCAAACTTTTTTCCCTTACAACACAGCTAATGAAGGCATTTTTTATACGGGACCGTATTCATTTGATTTACTGGCTTCTTAAATGAATTATTTAAATCAAGGAAGATGGGTTTATAGGCCACATAAAGCAGAAAGACTTCATTTAGTGCGACCCTCTGTGGAAACTGGATTTGGCCGTTGTGATTGATGATTGATGGTTGGGATGTGGCACCTTGCTGGAAGCCCCAAAGGCGGGGTTTGAGCGTGACTGAGACAGCCGGAACCTCGCTGCCCCCGCAGCGGTCATGTGGTGGGGAAATTTCAGCTCCCGTTCATGCACTGTGTGAAAACGACAGTGGCGCGCGATCAAAGCTTTTAGCATTTAGGCCAGTCCACTTCACAGGCAGGTTCCATTTTAAGTTTGTTAGGCTGAAAGGGTGTCATTTAAAAGACAAAGGGGAAAAAATATTGTGTTTAATCTGACTCCCCCGAAGGCAAATGACCAATGTTCTTTTGCATTTGTAATGCCATGCACATTTTCCGATAGGGACGGAGCCCAAACAAACCTGTAAACAGAGAAAGGACTGAATAGTATCCAAAAGGCTTGAATTTTTCCAATTCAGTTTAAATGAAGTTTCAATGGCTACAATGTCTACTTTGACATACTTGGTGCCTGATTTAGGTTCCAACGCTTCCGCGGTTGCCAGTAAATGCCTTGACATTTATTGGGACCATGTCTGTGATCCACCGTGCTTCCATAAAAAAGGGAAATAAATATATTAGTAAACATAGCATTGACTCGTTTGCTGCTTTGAATTTATATCAATTCTGCTAAGTGACTTTTATGCAGCGACCACACTTCCAGTCTCGCAAATGAGGTTTGTTGATTGACTGTTGCAGTTGATAGGGGAAAGCTCTCCCTGATGTGGTAGAATGAAGGCAGTGTGAAATGTTGTTGTTTCCTAAGCAGAATAGTGGCACATTCGTCTGTGTTAATTCTTACATTTAGGGGCATAATGACACAGAGAGGTAAAATCGTCACAAACAAAAACTGAAAAAGGTTGTAAAGACATTGAACGCAGATCCATGGGTAAAGGGACCAACGTCCTTCTAAGGTCTGGGGTTCAGGATATAAAGACAATCCTGCATGCATACAGGGATTCTGCTATGCAAACATGGATAATAAGTAAACGGGGCAGGTCAATTACGCTTTACATAACTGAATTTTGTAGCTTTTTTCATTTTATGAGACAAAGAGAAAAGCAGAAAAAAAAATGGAACTAAAATACTCACAAACACAAGACAATGCAATTGAATATGATTAGTCAGTTAAAGATTTTATTTGGTTGCAGCCTGTCAAGGAGAGCAGCGAAGTGCAGATCAGGCCAGTCTGAAATTATGTGGCAGTGAGGTCAAAATTATACTCAGGCTTTACAGGGAAAACCTCTTTGAAAGGGTCGCTAGCATCACAAAGTTAACTATGCCATGTCCGTTAAAGAAAATGTCAGTGTACCTGCCAAGGAAGAAATTTCATAATGTCCAAGTTAATAACAATGAATTGGTTTTAAGTCTAAGTAAAATGAGTCTTTCAATTCTCCAGACACATTCAGCCCCCAGATCCCATTCCCTTCTCATTTGAAAGCTGTACCAAACGTCATTCCTTGTTTAGTCTTCCTAATTTGCAACTTATTAAAAATTTACTGACTCATTTACCTTGCCCCTCCAAAGGCTCCCGTCTAAACGGCCAGAACTAATATCTGTCTTAGTACCTTCTGTGGAGCAAACCTCTGGTTTCTGCCTTTGAAGGGAGCCATTGGCCCCTTAATTCAATAGGGTGACCCCCAAGTGAAATCAAAATTAATATTACTGTTTTCATCTCAGTTCCCATTTGCAGAAAGACCAACACCATTCCCTCGACCCAGGAATTATTCTCGTTTTTCTTCTTCGCTTTCAACTGGTGGTTGAACTTCAAAGTTCAATATCATTCCGGGGCTGTCAAGTTAAAAAACAAATGCCAGTCATTCACTCTTTCTCTAATGTGCAGGCACCCAAGACAAAGGATTTAACACAGCTTCAAAACAGAAGCTGAAGCAAATGGAAAAATCGAGCACCTCCATCACACAACACCTCCAAAACGAAAGCCAGAAAAAGTGTTTTTTTTAAATGTGCACTTTATCACTGAAATTTTGCCTTAGAAAACAAAGCTTATAAGGTTAAAATAAGCTTATAGGTTATAAGGTTATTATAGTAAGGTTAGTAAGTATTGTTAGAAGCCCTTGATGGAAACAATAAAATCTAAATAAAGGGAGGAGGTCTGAAAAGGAACATGTCATTGTCATTTCAGAATAACTGCGTCTTCCGCGTGGGCCCTACCTAGCGCTGCTCTTCAGAGTAAAAGCCCTCAGCGTGCGGCGTGACTCATCAGCCGCACAAGAAACCGCTCCCCCCTTCACATCTCAGCCTCTCTCTTGACCACAGACTGCCGCTTTTATTTCATAATCTCTGCCTTTGTTATTAGCTGGCCTCATCTGTCACAGTGCTTTCAATGAAAGTGTGAGCCAGCCCTCTTATGTGCTGAGGTCTCTTTCAGCGAAAAGTTATCGAGCAGGGTTTTGCTGAAACTACGGGACAAAAAAACAGCTGGTGCTACGATTTTGATTGAATTTTGAATGTCAAGAGTTGGACGTGGGACACCGAATGCGAAACGGAAAAACAATGCACTCAAATACATGACTAATAATTGAATGTATCATGTTCTTGTTTTGTGATAAATCTGGCATTTATTGACAGATCTAAAACGAGACAGATAAATCTCTCGGAAAACTAAATGTCAAGAGCAAGAAAAACACATTTTCATTCATCTTTAAAATTATATTTACCCTCACACATTATAGTTTGCACCCTCTAAAAATGCACTGTTGCGCTCCATTTGCTTAGGAAATGCTTGTCATTAATGGCAGCTTTGCTGCTGTCAAAGAAGCATTCTGCACTCTTCTGAGACATTTTTCACTTTTCAACACTGGCCTACACAAGGGGAAATGAACCGTTAGCATTATGCCTGTGTCTGCTCCTTTTTATGTTGCGCAACTTTGGCACAAAAAGGAAATATTTCACCTATTTGTTCGCATCCACTGGGGAAAAAAAGACAATCTCCTGTGTGTCAAATACTCAAAAGAGCCAGTGAACCCAGAGAAATCCACCAACAAATCAAGTGTAACAACACAAAGGCAGGTTTTGATCATCCCTTCAGCCATCAACCTGACAGTTACATTTCTATTCCTGGCCCTGTGTGTGTGTGTGTGTGTGTGTGTGTGTGTGTGTGTGTGTGTGTGTGTGTGTGTGTGTGTGTGTGTGTGTGTGTTTGCGTTTGTGTATGTGCGTGAGTGTATGTGTATGTGCGTGTGTGTTTGCGTTTGTGTATGTGCGTGTATGTATGTGCATGTTTGTGTGAGTGTATGTGTGCGTGTGTTTGTTTTTGTGTGTGTTTGTTTGAATGTGTGTTTGTGTGTGTGTGTATTTGTTTGAATGTGCTTGTGTGTTTGAATATGTGTGTGTATGTTCGTGTGTGTTTGAATGTGTGTGTGTTTGTTTGAATGTGTGTATTTGCGAGTGTGTTTGTTTGAATGTGTGTGTGTTTGTTTGAATTTGTGTGTTTGTTTGAATGTGTGTGTGTTTGAATGTGTGTATGTGCATGTGTGTTTGTTTGAATGTGTGTATATGCGTGTGTTTGTTTGAATGTGTGTAATGTGCGTGTGTGTTTGTTTGAATGTGTGTATGTGCGTGTGTGTTTGTTTGAATGTGTGTGTGTTTGTTTGAATGTGTATATGACCGAACAAAGATGACTGTAAGGCTCCCAAAACATTTTAGCCTCCAGATGGATAGACATCCAGCAAGCTCCCTTGTATTGCCTTCACAATGCGATTTTGACCATGCTGAGCTGGACCCGTCATTGCCTGACATCAATATACTTCACAGAGTAGAAGGTCGCACCAAACTGAAATTCCATTTTGACCGCCCCTATTCAGTTTAGCACTTGGTAACTAAAAGTAATTTCAGCATCCGATCACACTGAGCCAGTGTCACGGCTGACCAAAGGGGTCTGTTACCGATCAATATCGAAGATAAAAAGAAGAACATCCCGGCTGGAGATTTTTACTGACTGTTTATGTTGTATTCCATGGCATGAAAGGTTCTTGGTTTGCCTCCCTCTTAAAAACTGTTAGCTCCCTGACTGACAGAGTCATCTGATCGAACAGTGTAATGTTAAGATCAATGTGTGTGATCAATAAAAAGTGATAAGGCACAGGAAACATGGGATCCCAGAAGTGAATGATTTGCGAATGCTCTACGTACTCTAGGATATTAATTAAACGCACGTTTTTGTGTCGGATTTGTGTCAAAAATGTCTGATAACGACAGTGCTTTTCAGAGTCTACAAAAAAATCGAGTTGTTCACCAAGAGAAGGATGTGATTGGTTTGAAATTATTCAAATTTTTTATTTTAATAAAAAATCCCATTTCAAAATGAAAATAAACACATCAATTTGCATTACGTTAGTGTTAATAGCGTTCCCTTCTAAGATTAATTAATAACTCACAACAATCAGCTACTCCCATCAGCTACACCGATTCACCAAACACAGTTGAAAAGCTATATTTTGCCCAATGAGAAACATTTTTGAGCGTTCTCCATAATTATGCTTGACATTCATGAGCTGGAAGCAGTACTATATCCTTCCCATAAGGAAATACTCAAAAACAGGTTTTACTGAGAATAATGGAATTATAATAATTATTATATAATAAAATAATAATGGAAAGTAAATCTACTGATACCCTTCCTACTCACTAGGCCATCCACCAAAAACACAGACAATCCCCCCCAACCCCTGTGAAGCCAAATCAAAAAGCGGCCATTGCTTTTGTAGTCCATGGCATGTACCCTGCTCAACGACAATATTAAATGAGGAAATGTCACTGTTTGTGCTGGATCCTTGAAGCAAATTACCCCCAGTTATATTTTGGACTGGACGATAGCTTATTCAGTACAAAAAAAAGAAAATCTTCTGCTTTTTATAGCTCAGTGTCATTATCAACCAGACAGTCATCTTTGCAAAATGGTTAATAGATACTTGTATTCGCACATAATACTCAACAGTAGCAAGCAATCTATTCAACAGAAGGTAAGCAAAACAATACCCGTTCCCTGGTATATTCTCTGGTATGCTGAAAGATGAATTCAATGCTAGGTGCCTAAACTTTTATGTGGGAGGCTTGATTGAATCAACAAAACCATTCAATATTTGTTCCCAATGAGTGAGAAAATAAAGATTGATGTTAGTTTAATATAGCACACGTGATGGATGAATAAGGCTGCGAGCTGGATAGAGCCGTGAGGAAATGCACAGAAGTTGGACCTTGCCCTTCACCAGGCGTCTCCTGTTTTAGTCTTTTTCCACTGCCTTTGTGACCATAATTAATTTTGCATTAACTGTTTTGTTGCAGTCTAAATGAACAACCTTTTTACAAATGTCTAGATGCACAATGTATCTCCTTATTTTATGTATACAACATTGCATATTTGTTGGTAGTACAATCAACACGTAATTAAACACTGATTATCTAAGTAATGCTGATTATACACTGATTATAACACTGAGTATATAAGTAATATATATA
>JAOVYW010074044.1:4774-15112 GCA_025775045.1 Hiodon tergisus
ATATGTGTCTGAAGCCCCAACAGAGAACTCAGCAGTTATATCGAAAATCACGCACATTGAATAAGGCTGAATGGGTTCTCTAACGCTGATCTGTTTGTGTTTTCATCCTGTTAGTTTTTTTTTTTACTGAGAATAATTGTGTCCACAATGCGACGTATTTTTTTCAAAAGGCGTTTGTTAAGTTAAGCTACCAGCAAGTTATCACCAGGATTAGATTGTTCCAAATACATCTGCCTTCTTGTTTGGACTGTTTCTCAGGTTACCATTTTCAATTTCAGTTTATAACAATTGCGCCACATTTCTGAGGTTTTAACCTTAGTATAAAAGACCCTTGTGTTCAACTGATGAGACCCAGGTAGATAATTCCCCCCCCGATGTGTGATTTGAAAACTGTTTACACTAACATACATTAATTATAAACCACAAAGTGGTTTAACAAGCTAATGTTTATGGCAATGTGGAAAATTATCCCTTCGGAATTGTATTTAAAAATAAATAAACATTTGTGCGACACCTTGCTGCGGCTTGAATCTTAAAGTACATTCAGCCGTGGGGGGAACCTAAACCGACGGATTGTAACCTGATTCAGCCAAAATCGCTTTTTAATTTTACATGGGTTAGACTGAAAGATAAAGCACTCCGAATGGACGGGTGTTAGGCTGTCATTGGAAATCATTGTCTGGATGCAAATTAAGCACAGTAACTCCTGACAATCTTTATAACGAGTCAAATTCTTCACAAGACAAAAAAAGAAATTGAAGATATGCTAAGAGCTATTAATATAATTTGCTTTGCATTGAATAACTTTTGCCTGAAAATGATTTAAGTTGCGAAACAGCATTTAGAGTTCTAGAGAGGAAAAAAAATCGAAGAAAAGAAAACAGCAGCCAGGTTTGATTGAAGTATGAATTTATTTTGCTCTCAAGACAAGCAATTTGGTTTAATGCCCAGTTTATCTGGCTGCTGCAAACAATTCCTGCCTGTGTAGGTCTGAAAACAAATGAATTAAATGTATTAATTCTCTGGGATGTTGGCGGTCGGCTTTTATTTATTTTTGAAGTTGTTTGCATTTCTGTTGGCGCGTGCTATATGCTTTACTTGTGGCTGAAAGGATTGGTTTCAAATTTTACATGAGTTGAAATTTCAAGAAGGGGAAATTCCCCGGAGACTGGAGGAAGGCCGCAGTTCTGGAGCAGAGGGTAAGGTTTTAATGCTTAGGGAAAACACACAAGACCAACAACAACAACAACAGAAGTAATTTTGTGGTGGGTGCTTACAGAATATGCATGGGCTGACAATCCATATTTCTCTCTGAAGTAGTATCTGGGCTGTACTCCACGATTTCACCGCGGCCTTGCATAATTTGTGTCTCACAAATGTCATTTCTGTTGAGTGGGACATGCCGATTTTCAAACATAACAAGTAGGTGTCAAAACTCAAACTCTGGGGTGGAGTTTCACCCAGATGCACAGTCAGTTTCGGTGATGAATCGAGTGAAAAGTGTATTGCTAACTTATTTCTGGTACGAGCTCCGTATGGCATTTCTTAGTAGCCTGTCACTTTATTGGGAAGTGACACCCAGAAAAGCACACACGTTGATTCCTTAATAAACACTTCCATCCTTTCAGTGCAGGGACACCCGCTTCTGTGTTGTAAGCGTGGGTCTTCTCTCTTTTCACAGGTGACCACCTGCGGATCTGTCCGCAAGGATACACCTGCTGCACCTCGGAGATGGAGGACAAACTGAGTCAGCAGAGTAAGCTGGAGTTTGAGAACCTGGTGGACGAAACCAGCCAAACGTTGAGGACCACCTTTGTGTCCAGACACGAAAAGTTTGATCGTAAGGCAAAATTGTTGTTTTTTAAAATGTATTATTCCTCTCATACCCTCACTTCTCATAGTTGTATATATGTAATCCTTCCTCCTTTATTCCTACCTGGAAGTTCAGTCTGATGAAACATTGTAGCTTCAATGTTAGCTTTTCCATTGTTTGTGTTTTCTCTGTGGTGTTTGATGAGTGATGTGGAAAATATCTGTAAATCTGTTATTTATCATAGAGAGCATACAGAAACACATGTGCTCTGTGTTACCCGATTTATTGTTTTGTTATCTGGCTCCCATAAGGTTATTACACGGTAGAAATTGTTTATGACTCAGGGTTATTTTAGGCTTTGTAGAATTTGTATCCTTCATCTGGGGAAATGTTAATGTGGTTTTTGACTATGCATCAGCTTTGGGACCTGTCC
This sequence comes from Hiodon tergisus, assembly GCA_025775045.1. NCBI lineage: Eukaryota > Metazoa > Chordata > Actinopteri > Hiodontiformes > Hiodontidae > Hiodon > Hiodon tergisus. Next base: position 7,021 of record JAOVYW010074044.1, read on the forward strand.
AAACTAGCATAGGCTAGGAGACGAAAGCAGATGGTACCCGGTGCCAATTGCCTGCCATCGAAGCGCCGGGGCCATACTCCAAAGAACAAACTGTAGTGTATTACCACAAAACAATCCTTTTTATAGCGCGTGTTTAGCTAGCAGTGTTAACCAGCATGTTGCAGGTTTGAATCCCAGTGCCGTTTAACCCTTGGGAAAGGTAATTTTTCATTGAATAGTTGGCTATGTGAGCTATGTACGTTTTTCTGACGTTACCTATGCAAACGGGTAAGCGGGAGTAGGGATTTCTGATGACATATGTTTCTGGAAAGGCAGAGTCACTTAGTGATTCACTATAAAATAATATTACAGTATGCCATCATTCTGGACTGTGTGTGTATTATATTCAAGTACGTTGATGCTACACAATGATCTGTTCGGAGATCTGTGATTCCGGGGGATAATACTGACCCCTGTGGGAACTAGCCTCCTCTAGCTACCTTTTATAAGCAGTTAGAAGTTATTCACTCAAGAGCAGTACCCACGATGCCCCCCTCTCTCTGGACAGAATACAATAATCTGCCTTCTCATATGCTGCAGAGAGGTATGAAACTATCGGAACAGTCATTAATTTCAGTCTTCTGTTCTCTGTCATCTAGATTATATTTCAATTTTGAAAATTCCCTCTTTTAATTAGTTTGACTTGATCTGTAAATCCCATCAATTATATAAAAACACTCACGTACAAGTAGGAGAAGACCCGTTCATATATAGTATATTTAAAAAAAGGAGAATAACGCTGACCTTTCCTGTAGTTTTTTTTTTTTCCCCAAACAAATGATTGACTGTTTAAAAGGTCTCAACTGATTTTGTGCTGAAATATAACTGGAAAATAGAAGGCCTTGTGAAAAGCAAAGCCTTGTTAGGAACCAAGCTTTCCTTGTAAGCCTGCCCATAAAAAAGGCCAGATAGGGGGTATTTATTGCCGTAGCGCTCTTGTTAAGTAGGCTTCCTATCTTCCTAATTTGGATTCGGCAGTTGTGCTAATGCCTCTCGTCTCGTCCCTACTAACCCTCCCACCAGATATGAGGGTGAGGAAACGATACCATTAGTCTCCCCCTACCCAGTTGCCCTTGAGCCACCCAGCCAGAGATTAATTGCTGATTGGAGGGCAGGTACTTCCCATCACCAAGGCTCCTGTTAGGTCTACTAAACCCTGGCTATAAAGAGGTCAGATTGATTTTAAAGGTTGCAATGCACGCAGTTAATTGGAATTAATGTGGTCTGAACAGTTGACTCTGTAGTGTCGGGAAATTGTCATTTTTATTTTTCTCACATTTCTCACATTTTATAATAGCCTGAATAGGTCAATTGAGGCTGAAATGTACTTACTATAAAAATATGCAATATATAATTTCATTTAATATATTATTTATCTCCAGGACACTCCAGATATTAGTAAAAATGATGTAACAATATATAGAACAGAGTTGCACCCTTCAAGTATGCGCAATAGATATTTTGCACACAACACAAGGATAATGATAAAAACTAAATAATTAACCGGAAATATTGAGCAAGAGCTCTTCAGCTAAGTAAAGATAAATATACAGTGCTATAAAACTGCAGTTGTTCGAAAGCTTCTCGAATTATGTCTTGAACACAGTGTTCATTCCAAGTGGTTCCAAAGTACCAAGTTTGAACGATTCCAGCACTCTGGTGGATGAACGCACATGTTACAGAGAAGAGGCTCCTTGTAAACAGAGGAGAATGTTTTAAAAAAGGGCCGTGGACAAATCTTATCAGAGGATTTTGAACTTATTTTGCCTAATTGGGAATAAATTTTGCTATTGACCGCAGACACGGTTGCGCGTGAAAACTCAACCATGGTGGCTATGACCACTGAATCAATACCGGGTGCCTCTTCGTCTTGGCATTACTTACAGACAGCCTCTCATCAGCGGTTGTTCTGGGCGGGGGTAACGGTTGAGTACTATGATGAGTATTGTTGTCGTCGCCCCCCACACACACACCACACACACACGCACACACACATGCACACACACACACCCATACACACACACTCACGCACACGCACACACACACACACACACGCACTCCTACTGAGGCAGCCACAGATAACTGCAGGAAGCCCCACTAATGCAACAGCGGGCAATTAATAAGCAAAGCTGGAGATAAATCAGGGCACAGAAAAATGTCCTTATTGCCGTTTCCTTGTGTATATGTTATGGAGATTACTGGCTGTCTCCATCTGGGGGTAACCTTTTGGTAGCCCAATTTCCATAGGTAATAAAAAAATCAGTAAAGGACAGGCTATATCCATAATTATCCTGCACTCAGGAATTTATGGTTTGTTAGGCTTCAACGCCTTTTATTACACCTTCTGTGCTTAGGCGGGGAAGTAGGCTTGCTTGCTTGCATGTATGAAAACAAAATAACAAAAAGAAAAATGCATTTGTCTTCTATGGGGTTCTTCTTTCCATTACATTTTTAGTTCAAAGTAAAAGAAGCGTTCTCTTCACACTTTTGAGGGGGGGTGACGGGTTAAAAGTATGGAAGGGTGAGTGGCTAGCAAAGGGCCTTTTTCGGCCAAGTAAAAGCACTGCGCTAAATGGGATTTACTCAATTATTCCCACTGACAAAATATCCGCGTAATGCATCGAGCAAAGACACTCTGTCGGTCCCGCCTCTGTATTTAGGGTCTGGTTTTCCTTCCTAAAAAAAGCGCAACATAAAGAACGGCTTCCCATAACCGAGGCTACTCCGCTGGAAATTTGATCTTGTTAAATGTGATATTGCTCCTTTTAGCAGAGGCAGGGCAGGGATCCGGTGGCTTTTATTGGGGAACCGGGCTTTGTCGCTGAGTGCAATGGGAGTCACCTCCGCCAGAAACAAAAGAGATCACATCCTTCGCGTTAGGCCTCCGCCACGACACGTGCCTTCGTTCCACACGTGAGGCTCGCAGCCGAATAAACGTATAGACGAATAATTGTGCAAGGTATCCACGCTAGCTGAAGGCGGTAATTCTTTTACAGGATTTCATTAAATTAGGTAGCCTTCACAATTACACAATTGCACAATTACACAATTGCAAAATTGCGCAATTGCAAAATTGCGCAATTTCACAATTACACAAACGGTGTGATATGAGCATCATTCAGTTCCTGAGCTGGCACTCGTCTCCTGTCCCTTCATTCCTCCAGGTTTACACCCTGCCCTGAACTGGAACTAGTAGCCTTCTGGTTACAACGACGACGCCACAAACACTGATTCACACTCATTCAAAGTTACTTACTAGGAAAGCTTGCTACTCAGATCGAGGTCCAAGGAGTTGGCATGGAGGGGGGTTTCCAAAAAGATTATATATCACATGGGTAGGCATAACAGGTTGCCAGGCTCATCAGATTTTCTCTTGGGTTTCAGTGGGTAAATATTGATCTTTTGGCAATGTCAGAGACATCGGTCTGTTAGATATTGGTTTCTTCTATAAAGGGTGTATTTTTTGTACACGCATGGAGTATGTATGTGTTGTCAGGCTTAACTTTTAAAACAAGCAATGGAAAAGAGAGCCCAGTTTTGTACTAAAGTGTGCCACATAGCCATCGCTGTTGACCAGTTGAACAATCAAATATTTTTTTTTTTTAATGGCTTGCCAGTTAGGGCTTGGCAATATTGACAGAATGTATTATCATGGTATTTTGGTATTTTCCAAAAATGTTGATTATAAACAATAAACAATCCAATAAATGAATGTGTTTAATATTATAAATATAATTGTTTTATGACTAGTGCTGCAGTTTCGAGCTACCCTGAGCTAATTTAATACATTGTACACACTCCTGTTACTGCATCAGCAGCTTTTAAATAGGCTGTGCTCCTGCTATTACTAGCAAAATTTAGGTGTGTTTTATTCTCCACACACAATGTTGTCATGTAGCTAATATTTTAGATATTACACTATTCACCCAACACTATTCCATGCCCCGCAGTTTGAATACCACTGGATTAGTGTGTAACCGAACCACCTCCAGCGTCTTTTTTCAGGACAAATTCCTCCTCACTTTGTTGGGTGTTCCCATTGGACCAGACTGGCTGTCCTCCATGTCTTCACTCACCTTCATGTCTGTTTGTGGTTGCGACACAAACACGCTGTCCAAACCTGTGACCTGTAAAAAAACGGTATACTGCCCCGCGCTCATTTTTTTACGTATTTTTCTTACTCAAACCTCCTTGAAAAGAAAACTATCCCCAACTATTATGTGCCTTCCTTAAAGTGCCCTCCCAGTCACACGGCTGTAATTAGTGATGTTTTCACATTCGGTTGGACTCATGGAAGGTTCGACTTGTGAACACTTAAGTTATGAAGAAGCTTGCGCGTCTAATATGCTCCCAAACCAGAAAAACTCAAAAAATGGAACTCGTTACAAAGCCTCTTGTGCACATTTTTTGTTGTTGACCATCAGAATATTCGTCATAAACCATAAATTTATTCTTCTATAACATTCATATAAGGACATTGATCACTGCAATGGCTTTTTAGAGTAGTATAATAATAGTAGTTTTCATTTCAATAAAATCCACTTAGTAAGCAACCGGCTGCCCTGATTATTTTGTGATAGATAGCTAACCCATAACATTCGATCATTGATAAAGACTGGCTAGCTAGTGCACTTTTTTTCTTCATGTTGCTAATAGCTCTAACTAGTAAAACATTAACTAGTTACAATTAAACTTAAAAAAAAATAACTTAAAAAAATGGTGTTGTGTTTGTCTTGCTGTAATTTCTTCTATTCTCCCAGCTCCGTACATTTTCTAAGCTTTTTAACGAGCCATCGTGCACTTCTTCACATGGGGCAATCATAGCCTCCTAATGCCGGGTTTCAAATTGAGCCCCTTGTTTAAAAACCCTTCGCCCATACATTTGATTACTGCTTGCTTGATGTCTTTGTTTTGATGCATTATTGAGTAATCCCCGTGCGTCGCAAAGGCGCTGGAGGGTCCACGGCAACATCATCCCCTTCCTAAATCGGGTTGTTATTCCTGGTTAGATTCCCGTGTGGGATGACGGCCTGTGCTCAGACCCACAGGGCGAGTAGACTCACACTTTCCCACTACAACTTTAGCTCAGCTGAGATGATCTGCAGTAAAAAAAAAAAGTTAAAAAAAACCAAACGAACAAAATAAAAGAAAATAAACAACCACTCCCGCTAGATTACCCCCTCCTTTAAATGTATTTAGTTCTGCCTGTTCCCCGGAAGCCATCAGAAGCCCAGCTCTGACCTGATTTAAGTCCCACTGAAGTAGATCTGCATCCTTCGGATTAGATAAATACAGGCACTTTGTACCACACTGAGCGCGCAAGGCCCGCTGGAACACAGCGCCTGAAAAACGGCCAGTCTACCCCGGGATTGATTACATCAGACGGCTTTTCCGAAAGCTGCTTGTCGTCGCTACATAAAGCGATCTTTTTACCCTTGTGTTGCTTTATCTGCCGGATTACTCTGCTTCCTTGCAGGGCAGTTTCCTAGAGATGAGTGACTCCATCTGGGCACTTGCAATTCTCTCCCCCACCCCCCGTCATCCGCAGTTCAATAGCAAGAAGACACATCTCAGAAATGCCAAACTCCTCCGTTTTTCTGTTACTTCAGCCGTCACTCAAAATGGGATCTTGTGGGTGGTTGAGTAAATGTGAAGAGTGAGCAAGGCAAGAATGCAGGCAAACCCTGGGACTCGACCAGCCAGAACCGTATCCTTTTAACATTCCACGGTGTGCACCCAGGCAGCTTTGGGGAGTGCTTGAGTATTCAAGAAAATTAAAAGCACGTTAAAAATAAATGCAATAAACTTCTTTTCTGAACACTTTGTCAAGCTCAGTGCCATGTGAATTTAATGCAATGGAACGACTAGATGACAGAAAAGTAAACATTGGCAATGCAAAGCTGTTTATTTCTATTTTGTATATATCTGGCATTTGAACTGAAGGCCAATTTGTGTTTCTGGGGCAATACTTTGGATTGAGCAGGGAAGTGGGATCCCCTGTTTTTCACCCACTGCCCACGGCAAAGACACATATGGACATATGCAAACATGTGTCCACACATATGTGCACACATACATATACATGCACACAGAAAACACTTGAACACATGTCCACATGCATTTGTTCACACACTCACAAAAGCGCACAAACCCACACACATACACACACACGTAAGCACGCAAACACACGCACGTACACATATGTGGGTACTTACATATACACTCATATAAATACACGCGATGCCAGAAAACTCACACTCACACACATGCCCACATACGTGCACATATGCACACACTCAAAGCACTCAGCAGATGGAGGACTGTAAAGTCTGTATAAAATAACCACGGTAGGAGAATCCTTCAAGTCCTATGATAGTCAGCCCATCTAAGCAATTGAATTCTACTTAAGTGTTTACGGACTGAAATCCTTTTTTTCCCTTTTGACGTTTCATACGTGGGCTTGTGAAAAATGAATTAAATCTGTTGAATAACTGGTCCCGCCGGGCAGCTAAACTGTAAAAGCATCTCCTAAACACGTTTGAAAGCTACATAATTACTTCTGTGCTGAAATGTGCAGATGACAAACGCTGGAGACAGCTGTAGCTAGGATTTTAAACGGTTCCAATTTCTTCTCTTTCTTTTCTTTTCTTTTATAATCCAATATATTTGGCAGTCGTGACCAGTATTTGAACGTTACAATATACAACAATTTGGTCAGTATTTTAGCGATGCAATTCTCAACATCAATATATCGAAAGGTTTATATATATCGAGTAATACGTTTTGGGTTTGTGTTTTTTTTACAAAGGAAAAGTTAAGCTTATCAGTGCTTTTGGCTCATTCTGAAGAATGAAGAAAGTTTAGTTGTGTATTTCTAGCCTAGGAAAAGAAACAGCACTGTGTGTTACCTTTCTCTCCGTTCTTCTCCCACCAGGTGAATAGGTCAGCCATGTCAGGTACTGGTTAGGGAACGGCTCTCGTTACTCCCGGGGTCACGGCAGAGATACGGTTCTGCTGCTCTTGAGAAATTAATCATATCTGGATTTCTAGGCAACAGTGAGGCCCGGCGGTTAAGGCCCATAACCGGAAAGTCACCGGTTCAAAACGTCACACTGCTATAGCCAGGACAAAGCCATCAGCTAAATCGCAAAATAATAACCATAATTTCTGCAGGAAAAATGGTAACGTTCTTGTTTGACTTTTAAATGAAAAGCTTAATGGACACTGAGCTATGAGTGTGCTACTTACATTTCCATGTCCGTTCCAGCTGGGGAGGGGTGTTTTAGAACTACGACAGCAGTTGAGACAGTGCCGTACTGGCCCAAACGTATTTTATTTTCCTAAAATTAAAGTTTCGGATGAGCAATAGGCCCACATTCACGAACGTGCCAAACTCAGATTCAACCGAAAGAAGGGGGGAGCGAGTCGCGGGAAGTACGCTTTGAGTTTAATGGGCGGTTAAATGAAAACCCGACGCTGATCGTGTGGAAATGTGCGACTGGTGAAGACAAACGGGTTGCTCTGAAAGTTGCTTTGAGGAAATGGACAAATGGGTAGACGAAATAAAATCACGTTTTCTGATTACAAACAAGTTAATTATGCTTAGGAGGCTGAGAATACCATAGTTAGAAAAATATCAGCGAGAGTGGAATGTGTATGATTTAGTGTATTGAGGGAATAGAGTCAGATTGCGGAATTGCTGCTGCAGTAATTGCCATGGGATAAAGGCAATGGTCCTTGCTTCCGTCTCTCTTGACGGACGACAATCTCCGTTGTTGGCTGTTGTTCAAGCGCATTCTGAGGGTGCCGCACCCTCTCTGCTCAGCCGTCACTCATTCATGTTATTTTCCTCCCCACGGCGCACTGCTCCGCCCAGCCTTCTTCATTAATCACTCCTGTATGTTTCCTATTTATCGCGCACAAGCGCTTTTCTATTCGCGCTGGTGGGGGATTGCGGATTAGCTGAGTCCATGGCACTCGAACTTTAGGTGTTGTGTACTCACAGTGGGTGTACTGAAGAGGGTGTACTCACAGTGGGTTTACTGAAGAGGGT